>APFE031287925.1:157798-195298 GCA_000404065.3 Pinus taeda | reverse complement strand
GCCTTACTTCTTTTCTGCAGGTGGCCCTTCCAAGTCAGGTCTAACTATCAACTAGTTGCATGGGTTCCCCTACTGGGCATGTGCCTTGGCGTGCCCAACACATGACAACCCCATGGGTGCCCGGGCACCCTGCCTTCATGCATGTACGAGAGTTCACCCTGTCATGCACGTCATGCTATGAATTTGTCGATCGGTTGCTTTGCTCAAATCTCATATTTCACCCAACCACTTGCATGTGTTGTCCTTGCATACACGTTTCTCTAACCATCATGTCACCCGGTTCACCTGTGACATAACTCACCTAGTCCACTCAATGTGCCCAACTCATCTGCCTATCATTGTGTTGTGCAAGTCTTGTTTGTGCACCTAATCATACCCAGGGAACACACTCTTGTTATGCACGTGACACCCTCAATTCACTTCATTCGTTTGGGTTTTCGATGGTGTCACTCATCGTGCGTGCCCCATTTGTACATGGGCATTGGGGTTCCTATGGGTACGCCAAGGGCACTTGCCTCCGTGTTGTGCATGGGACACCCCCACGGTCGCACTTCGGTTCATACATCATTTTTTTTCCACTTTGAGTGGGCATGGTCAATCATGCGTCGACCTTACTTCTTTTGTGTGAGTGCCCCTTCCTAACTCTAGTCGACTCACCAACTTCTCACATAGGCACCCTAGCGTGTCCAACACACGATGCCCCATGGGTTCCTGCCTTCGCGCAGGCATGCCCAGGGTGTGAGAATTCTCATGTTGTGTAAATCAATCAACAAAAACCATTAGCTCATTAATGACAACAAAATATTATCATTTGTTAGTACTTCCATGCTACATAATCAATCAATTATAAACCAAATTTTAACACCTAAGCATTAATATAGTCAATTTTCTAAAAATAATTATGAGACCCCCTGGTGGGAACTTAGTTCATGGGGAGTCATGGACCGAACTTTCTTCTCACATCTGCTTGGCCACCATGTCACCTGGTTCACCCATTGCCCAACTCGCCCGGTATGTCTGTTTAATGAACCAAAGTCAAAATTGGAAATGATGTTATAAACGTAAATGATCTTCTCTTCATTTCAAGAATAATATATTCTCCACTGAACAAGGCCAACCATGTGAAGGTGGAAGCTCATATGGCCTCTCCCACCCCCTCACATTACTCTCAATTCCCTCATACTCAATCCATCTACCATAATATATTTGAAAGAAACATAGTCACATTCAAACATAAAAATTAGGAAAATAAAAATTTAAGGTGAACGAAACAGAACAAACCAATTGAAAACATGTAAATACATACCTCGTACTTTTAAACATTTTGATATCATTAATCTTCTTCCTCATCCAACTCATCATCTATATCATCCAGTTTAGAATTTATGTTCAAAGGATTCATCATCCTCTATATCATCATCTAGAACATTCTCTTCTACATTTAGTTCAACTTCTTTAAGTTCTTCATATGACACAATGTCAATATCATCTAGTTCATCCAAATAATTTAGCATTCTCTCGATTAACATATATTCTTTGAACTTCTTTGGCGTCTTCACTTGACATTGTATGGGGCTGCTCTAATCACCTTCTTCTTCAATTTCATCTTCTTCTTCTACATTATCCTTTACGGACCTTCCTCTGGGATCATATCTAACAACATACAACCAACTCGCTTTACCTGGAACGTCTATGTAAAATACCTATTCACATTGGCTTGGAAGAACATATTGCTCTAATACTGGCTCAATATTCCTTGTATCAACCACGGTAAATATGTTAGCATGCTCAACAATAGTTATATTAGGGCCACATTCATGGATTCGTAGCCTAAACCATTTGACATCGAACAGAACTATTTTGAAGGATTCAAAGTCACACTCAAGTATATCATGCAGATACCCATAGTATTGATTGTCAAATACTTTTGGATATTTTTCACCTCTAGAGGAAACATTGATAACTTGAAACACTGCAATTATCCCACTATAAGAAGTTTTCATCTTTTCATCCAACCTTTTGATGCGAAATTTGTGGCCATCGCACCACATTTTGTTGTGGTGTTTCCAATGCAGTACACCAAACACATAAAAATTAGATTGTCAATTGATAAACATATTTATACTTGTGAAATTTTCAAATTAAGAAAAAAACATTCCATGTGCATTAATATAATTGCAAAAAAACTTAGTATGGGTGAATATGCTTTCCTGATAACCTTTTAAACCATATGATATATCAATTTCCTTTTATGTAATATTGGTATCTCCACTACATTGAGTTTCTTTGACCAATGCAGACACACCACACCATGATAATCTACCATTAATATCTTGTTTTCATGTTCAATCCATACCTTCATCCAATCAAGATTGTTTGTAATGTATAAATGTATTGCATCCCACTCTTGGCTAACTGTATTAAAATAAAAAAAATTCACATATATATAATTAGTTACCATGTTATACCTTCATAATAATGGATTATGTAGGAAGACTAAAAATTAAATAAGTGTGGTATACATAAAAATAAAAATGTCAAATGTGCTATAAATCTCCAATATCTACTTACATCTCACTTTGCTCATTCTATATTTCCCCATCGTGCTCCCCTTCAAAATTTTCCACAGAGTTGACATCCCAAATGCGATCCAATACATTAATACTTTTTCCTATTTCAAAACTATATTGATGAATATAAACCATGGTTTTATATACCATATATCCCTTACCATAGAACCCTTAGGACATGTTCTTTGTCTGACCAAAGCCTTAAGTGATTTTAAGTGCTTGCTAACCATCCACACTGATCTTATGTGTACAGGTCCACACTTTTCGATCTCCTCAACTTGGTGTATGAGGTAGTGTCCTTGTGCATTGAAAAATGCTAGAGGTAGATACTTTTACATTTCACACAATAGATGAGGAATTTGTTTCCTCCAATACTTTAGATCTTCTTTGTTGATTTCTTTAGATGAAAACCATCTACAAATGAAGCAAGCAAATCACAAATTTCAACAATAAAAGTATACAGTACATGATGACAAGTAAAACACATGCAGTCAAAAATATGTGACACAACAATTTATTGAACAAATTACACTTTGCACATAAATCTTTGCTTATCTCATGTATTTTCCAATATCATATATAACTTGTTTGACATTATTGTCAAAGTTTTTTAGGAGAGATAGAGGTAGAACATACTGTAACATAATGATCGATCATTATTTTTTCCCAAATTAGTAGAAAAAAAAAACACTAATTAACAAGATGTTTCACCAATGTATAAATATATACACTAAAATAATTACCTTAACGAAGGTATGCCAATCATGAGTTTTTGCCCCACCTAATTCACCTTTCCTTGTTTCTATATGTTTGAAGAAAATCCAATTGGATTTTTTTTTCAATAACCTCTTTAACATCCTTGCTTTACTGCTCTGTCAATAACCATGGAAGGGCACTTATATTTTGGTTGTATCCATCACTATTTGAAAGAGTCACACCTTGCAATGCATGGTTGGCCTCCTTAATATCATTACAAATCTTCACAAATTTTTATTTATCTTTCCTTCCATCTAAGATTCACCATAAGGTCTCTGTGACATTCTTCCCGATGTGCATTGTATCAAACAAATGAACAATTTCTAGGTGCTCATAATAGGGGAGTCTATTGAATTGCTCAGGATAACTTTTCATTCCTCGTGGAAGTGCCCTATTATTAATGCCTCGATGACCTACAACATGAATCATAGCTAAAGATATTATAACAACAATATAACCTGTCAATTAGTACTGTGAAGAAAATTCCACAAAAATATAAAATAATCTAAACATATAATGTCTATTGATACATAGACAATTTGATCCATACCTTGAGAGACTCTATTATATTGGATCTTACATGCATGAGGTGTCATTCTCTGTGGTCTTAATCCAGTCTTTTCTTTCTAATTGAAAATATGTTTTTCAGTACTTTGGTACCTCTAGTTCTTAGAAAGGAAGTGCCTATACCCATCAAACACCTCCTTTCCTAAGCTTATTGAATGAAGATATTTCATCTTAGGACCACAAACTAGACAAACAAATTTACCCTTTGTTTGAAGACCTTAAGATATGGAGTTTTTTTATATCAATTTTTTTAAGTATGTATAATGAAGGCCGAACTATTTAAAAAACATACATGAAATGAACTTCATAAAATTAAGCACTATTAAAGTGTAGGGTAATGTTATAACATACCACAAAAATGTGTTAACCTCGGGGCATTATGAATTTTCCATAAAAGCATTGCATGGAATTAAAATTCCTCTTTGTGCATCTACTGGTATAGAGATATCATACATAGTGACACCATTCCATAACTCCACTAACTCATTGATAAGAGGCTCGATATATACGTTCATATCTTTGACCTAGTACTTACCTGATTAAGTGAACATACAATACATAATTACTACATATATGATTAAACAAAAAAATTTATAAGACATAATTGTAAGGCATATTTGAACATATATGAGTAAACAAAAAAATATAGAACAATAATAATGAAACAAACACGACAAATGAGATGTTATTGTGTTAAAAAATTGTATTCTAAACAAATTAATACCTGACACAATCATTCTCAACATTATGTGCTCCCACTTTATTGACTTACATGGAGGAATGTTATTATTGATAACAAAAATGGGCCACACCAAGTAAGTAGATATGGGCTATCCAAATGGATTGACATCGTCAGATTCTAATGAAAACCTAAGATTACAAGGTTCTATTTTAAACTCTAGCCACTTTTCCTTTATATTCTTAAATGCATATCCATCTGCACACATTCGAAGAACACCATCTTCATTTTTTTTTGTTGCATGGTAATCCATAAATTATGCTATGCTTTTGCACCTAAACAATTGTCACAGACGTGGAATTATGGGAATATAATGAAGAACCTTGCAAGGCACATTTTTTTTTACTTTATCGATTTGATATCTACTCTCATCACATTCTGGGCATTTGCCTTTCATCACATGTTCTTTTTAATAGAGAATATGATCATTAGGGAATGGATGAATAACTTGATACTCCATTCCAATATATTTCATAATGGCATGTAAATATTGATAAGTACGAGGTAAAACATTTGACAGTGGTAACAAAAATTCACCTAATAATCTACAACATAAAAACAAGTAGTACCACTTAACAGACTAAACAGTATTAATTGTACATATGCATCCAAATATTACAAATTAATTAAATGATGATCAACATACTAACATTAAAACAACATAAAAAATAAGTGTTTTATCATGTATATAGTATTAAATGTCACAAAATATATTACATAACATAGGAGTTGTGTCACACATGTGTTTGGAAAACCATTCACCATCTTTAAGTTGACCAACAACATTACAACAGAGAGAATAGATATTTTTGAGCCTTAATAAAGAGGTTTTGTTTCCCTCTCAAGTGCATATATATCAAAAGCATGGTCATCATATTGGTTGCCACCATCATCCATTCCAATAGTATTAAATTTCTCTTGAATCAATCTATTTGTCCCATCTTCTTAAACCATGTTATCAACATCATTATCTTCTTCCATAGGATCATTGGCTTGATCCTCAATATTAATCGCTCAATGTTCTTGAACCTGCGCTTGTACTACAACCACCTCTTCCTCATCGAGAAATGTCCTAGGGGGACCATACTATACAATCACAATCAATAATTAATATTAGTATATATAGAAAATATTGAAACGTCGATATAAAAACCATTTAAAAATATAATATATAAGGAAAACAAAGATAACAAAGACAAAGAGAGAGACAAGTTAAGTGAGACCAAGAAACAAAGACAAAAAATCAATGATTATGCTTTTGCAATTTGTCAAGATATTTAATAATATGTTGAAAAAATCTAAGAAAGATGTTACTTTTCTTGACATGTAGGAAGAGACACTTTCTAAGATATATAGTCACAACCATAATAAAAAAAAAAACATATTGATCTTATTTTGCATTCATCATTATAATGCCATATTATTTCTTAAGTTCACTTAGAGACTAGAAGTTTTAAGAGATTGGGTGAGAAACCATGAACTTGGGTGAAAGAAAGAAACAAATACAACAAATCAATGTGATCATGAAGCTTGTGCAATTTAGCAAGATGTTTAATATTATGCTATTTTTTTTTGGGAACAATCAACACATCTGAGTTGTAGGAATGTGTTTGACATGTATTATAATGATATGTAAGAGCGTGTAATGCAGAGAAGTGAACCATAACTACCTCTAGTAATGTGCAAAGGTGCAATAGATATTAGGATGAGCATACTTAAAGGCGACACCTGTGACTGTAAGAATACATGAAAACGACACTTGCACATGTGAACGACCTTGAAAATGACACATGCCAGAAGAAAGATAACATGAAAATGCCACTTATTAAAGTGAAAGCAAGCCAAAATGACAACCGCAAATGTGAAAGCGACACTTGTGAAAGCGAAAGTGTGCAAAAGACAATAGTTGATAAAACTCACCAAAATAGAAGTACAAACACAACAAAAGTGAGGGAGGTTGTCAACAAAAGTGCACACTGACTATCGACATGAGTTGAACATCACACATGCACTATCTTGATGGACGGTGCTATTATTGTTTAAGCTTGCATAAAGGAAGTGCACTTTTTTATTTAGGCAAGTTGTAGGGAATCCACTAAAGACATTTTTATAGGAAACCCTTTTTTAATAAGGCATGACATAAAATCTCCTTCTACACAAAATGGGGTATTATTACTTTTTGAGTACTTATTTGATTTGACCAAAATGTCAATAACTCACTCCTTTGTACTTAGTGTTAAGTGAATGTTATAGAATAAAAACATTGCGCCTACTTCAAAGGACATTCAAAATGGAATGTTTACCTTGAATGAGTGATAATAAGTAAGATAAATTTGGAAAAAATAACCATTGATGATTTATCAAACATTTCATTAATCTATCATTTTGCTAAAAGTATTATAGCTTTGATATTACTTCAATTAGCTTACAACAAAGACGACCCTTTACTTATTACAAAAAGAGACTTTATATAGAGAATTCTTCACTCTATATCACTTGAGCTTAAAAAGTTCATTGTCACCTAAAACATTTTGAAACACTAAGTGCAAGGCTCTTGTTTGATACTTTTTCCTTAAAAAATGAAAAAGGGTCTCTTTTATGAGCGGAAATAGATTGTCGTTAGGAACATAACTTGTAATAAATTATGGTTTATAAATTTGAACTTTTTAATAAATAAAGTAATTTTTTAATTATATTTTTTCATAAAAATTATTTTTTATTAATATCATCTACGTAATTAATAAGACTCCTTTTATTTTATCCAATCACTTCTCTATAATAATTTTATTTTTTATTCAATTTTTTAATGATATTTATAATTTCATTATTTGTCTTATATAATTTTATACAATATATTATAAATATTTTCTTCTTTCTATAAAAATGTGTTACTACGCTCCATGTTTTAAATTTATGGCAAATATACTTTAAAAACTTATTAATAATTCTCCGCAAAAACCCATGATTAACCTCTAAATCTTATAGGTCCTAATTAACCCCCTAAACATACATTAACCCCCTAACACCTTAACCCCATTACCCTAAGCCCTGAAACCCTAACCCCTAATCCCTTAACTCCTACCCCCAAGCCCTTAAACAATAGCCCCTTAGCCCTAAGCCTATAAAGTAATTAACCTCTAACTCGATCTAACCCCTTAATCGACCCTAATGAAAATATCAAATAATATTTATAGTCTACATCAAGATGACAACATAGGTCAAACACCTCCCAAAAGAATATTATAAAATACATGCAATAGAAAGACAACATAATTTACAATACAAAGACATACAATCTAAAATACAATATACCTATAAACATTTACAAAAACAATCTACAACGTAAAGATATATAATGAATAACTTCAAATGGATGATATTCATGTCAGCCTTCAGCATCATTGTCCATAGTCTCTACAATGCTTTTTACCTTATTTTATTAGAATTCTCCTTGGCCTCAAGCACTTGCAATTTCTATAAGGTAAATAACATCTTCAATCCTCAGAAGCCCCTGATGCCAATCCCATGTATCCTTTGTCTTCTTGAGGAATTTTATGTGACATTTTTTGTCACCAAACTTTTAGTGATGATTTTGTTCAAAAATTAACCTCAAAATAAGCACAACTAATATATATAACATCTACAGCAACTCATATATTATATATATAATATATATATATATATATTATATAATATATATATAATATATATATATATATATATATATATATATATATATATATAATATATAATATATCTATATTATATATATAATATATATATATATATATATAATAATACTATATATATATATATATATATATTATATATATAATATATATATATAATATATATATATATATAATTATATATATATATATATAATAATAATATATATATATATAATATATAATTAGTTAAATTCAATGTAAAGTGGCCCCATATTTGACGTTGTCAACGGAAAAATCCATTAATGATGGAATTGAACGTTATGCAACGATTGTTTGCCATTTATCAGAAATTGGAAAACACATTTTCAATAAAGCGTCGGATATCCAACGACAAAACAACTCCCTTCGAATAGTCAACGACATAAGGGATTTTAGGAAAAAATTTAGATAATGGACAGGAAAAGACATTCCGTTGAATATTCAACCATTAAAGAACTCATGTCGGATATTCGACAGACATTGGGATTTTAGAAAAAAACAAAAAAATACATTTAACTTCCAACAAATTTTCCGATTTATGCGTTCCGTTGGAAAATTTTTGCCCAAATGTAGTAGTGTTGGAAGGTGAGCATTGTCCCAAGCTCAATTGTAAATGTACATTTAAAGAAATAAAATCATGTGTATAGTAAGTCTCTGCTAGATCTAACCATGTTGTGTGTATCATGATCAATATTGTATAAATAAGAGTTGAGTATTGAATTCATAGGTACATATGATGGGTCATGTTGATTTATGTGGTCTTGGAACAAGGTATTTTGTTCATGTCTTGTGATGTATAGTTAGCACTATGCATAAGTTATGATGCCCTGCATTTTTTTATTCATGCAATGTGATGTTGAATTAGAATTGTACAAAATTTATGACACTTATTTATGTATTTTATATCATACTTAATGATATTTGGTGAAGGGTGTGGGTAGGAGATCAACGCCATCTATGTCACAGTGTCCAAATATTGCGCTACTGTCATAGGAAGTTAATATATGACAAACAAATTTGACTACATTTGCACCATGCTTTATTACAACTCTATAGTGGATTTTTGTGGAGTTATGAGTTCTCTTCATTGTATAGCATAAATATGCGTTAGTTTTTCATGGGCCATCATAGATACAAATATGTAAAACCTCCTTTGGAAAGACTCTACATGTAACACAAGTTGTCTAGAAGGCAACATTTTTTTTAGAAAAAAATAATCCAGACTCTCAACCATAAGTGGTTGCATCTAGTTGACAATATTATGTTTTCATCCCTAATTGAGAAAAGTATCTAGAGAACATCTATGTTTCTTTATTTACAACGTGCTTGAATGACAAGGAAAATTTCAACATTTGGCCATAATGACTACTCAAATCTAGAAACCGTGAACTGCAGGATCCTATGACATTGCATCCTCTCCTTCCAATTAGGCATTTTCTACTCCCATCCTTGACCCAACAATGCTCCGTGGTAGTATAGGTCCCTTTAAGGGCCCGTGGCTGCAAAACATCACCAAACATCTAGGCAGAATATAGAGGCAGAGAAAGTATTCAAGTTGACAGAGAGATACCTTTCTTTTGTAAACAATTTGCTAATAGCCCAAGAGAAAAATCTAGTGAAAAAGACACATCTATACTTATTTATTTATTTACATTTGTTGAAGGTTGTAAATTATAATTATCTACATCATATTGCAAATATCCCTAATTTAAGATGTAAAATATTCCAGTCCATTGCATCCTGACATGTCTTATTTATGTTAAAAAAAAAACTTAGGTCACTCCATTTTGTTTAATCCAATTGTTTTATGTGACAATCCTCCACTCTGGATCAATTTTTGAACCTTAACATTTGCTTGCATGCATGATACCTTGCTAAACTGAAGTATTCCTAGGGGACAATTTGTTTCTTGTATGTTTAGCCTTCAACATTACATTTAATTTTCATAAATACTTGGCCGAGGGAACTGGAGCATAATATCTCTTTAGGATTTTCTTCATGTTGGAAAATTATTAGTAGTCATTACAACAAGACATTGGTTAAGTTGATATGAATTCATGTCACATTTTCTTTTGTTAAAAAATGTAGCAATAAAGGCTCAATTTGACTTTAGCTTTAGTCAAATTGAGTAAATCAAATTTCCACATTAGCAGGACAACTTGGAGGTAGTTAAATAGTGTGACATTGTTCTTGTCATTTAGTTAACTAAGTAAATGCAATTTAGGATCCTGGAGTTCAGTTATGCATGTGTTGATTTCTAAATTTTAGCAATCCAATTCAATTATTTTCAATTGTATTAAGTTAACTAACCTATACTTATTGACAGAGTTAGTTGAATGTAATTTATCTAGTGGGACAACAGTCTAACTCAGAGATATGTTAGTTAACTGATCAATCAGCCCAAAATAGGTAATGCATTCATGGGATTCAAATTACTCAGCTAAAGTGGAAGAGAGAAGGCCAATGTAACATGAGTTCTATACTAGTTTGAGTGTATAATTGTTGCATGAGTTAGGTGATAAATCCTTGGGAATTACGTAAGAAAATAGTCTTTTAGGAGCTAATTTACTCAGAAATTGCACAAGGAAATAAGAGGCTAGATGAGCAAATAATTTGCTAAGTGTTGGCTAGAGCTTCTCATTCAGAAGAGAGAACACTTATTCTTTTGTATCTTGTGCTCAAAGCTGGAGCAAGAAATTTCAATAGTTTTTCTATTCAATTGATTAATGCAAAGAGACTTGAGGGGTTTTTCCTAGTTGGGTTCCCCTAAAAATCATTGTGTACTTATGGTTTTGCTTGTTGCATGTCTATGCATGTTGTTCTAAATTTTGATTTTCATTCCACATATCAATAGACTAGAATTGTGTCTCTTGTTTTTCAGCTTGAAATCTTGGGCAATTGAAATTTCTATCAAATTTATACATGGTATTAGAGCCCTAAAATCACATTAGAACCAATATTTCAATTTTGTCCCTCAGGGATTTCAAATTTGCAACTTCATTGTAGCAGTTTTTCTTTAGGATTGAGAGAATCTATTTCAACGGACTGAGATTGGAGTATGCCTTGGAGGGTAGCTCAAATTTCATATCCTGGAAGGATTGAATGGAAGTCGTGCTTTATGATAATGGTGTGTTAAAATATGTTAAAATAGACAATGAAAAAACCCAACAATCTGATGCACAACAATTATCCCAATGGAAGAAGGATATTGCAAAGACCAAGATAATTCTTCTGGAAGGTGTGAGAGACCATGTGGTCTCAAATCTCCATTGTAAAGAGACACCATTTTCTATTTGGAAGACATTTATTGAGCTATTAAAAAATAGTAGTGAACATAGAAAATTAGTCCTAAAAGACAAACTTCGAACATTAGGATTTAGAAGAATGATATTATTCCACAATATCTCTCTAGGTTCACAGAGGTTCGAGATGAGCTTGGATGGGTTGGGGTGAATGTTGCAGAAGGTAACCTGATGAGCCTAGCTCTTATAGGCCTTCCAGAATCCTAGCATAGCTACTAGGACTTTTTGAATGGAAGGGAAAAATTACCAAATTCAGAAATTTGGTGGCCCGATTTGGTTCAAGAAGAGTTCAATATAAATACCAGAGATGGAATATCATCCACGGGAGAGGATGAATAAGTTTTTGCATTGGTTAGAAAGGGGAAGAAGGGAAAAGGAAATAATACCCAAAGAAAACCTAAATCCAACAAAAATAATGGTAAGAAGAAATGCCTGAGGAAGATAAAATGCTTCCACTGCCATGAATACAGGCACTATGCAACTAAATATCCGCACAAGAAGGTTAACAAGAAGCCTTCAGGAGAAGATGGAGGTGAAGCATTGGCTTCACAATTCAAATTAGACTTCATCTCGATATAATGCATGGCCAACACTATTATGGGGAGTGTCTGGTACCTTGATTATGGTGCCTCATTCCATATGACAATGTGCAAGGAGTTTTTCAGTAGTCTAGAGCAAAAGGATCTCCAAATTGATATCGAAATGGGGGATGACAAGAGGTACAGTGCTACATGAATTGGTACTGTCACCTTTGAGAGGGATAAATCCTCTCCTCTTCACCTCAAAGACGGTATGTTTGTACTTGGGATGAAGAAGAACCTAATCTCTGTAGTAGTATTGGGGGATAGAGGCTATGATGTTATTTTTAGTAAAGGGAAAGCCTTTTTGAGACACATAACTACTGGGAAAGTGAAGGAGATAGGGGTTCAATTGAATAACCTGTACAAACTTAAGGTGGGAGATTGCATTGCATTGAGCAGTAAGGTAGAAAAAGTGTAGATTTGATATGTTTGAGAACTTTGGCACAGTAGATTGGATCATCTACACCATGGTGCCTTAAAAATCATGCAACAAATTACCATCGGTCTCCCTAAAGGCTTCCTTGACCAAAAATATTTCTACAGGGGTTGTACATTGGGGAAATATATCAAATCCACTTTCCATGATTGAGATAACATAGCATATGCAATCTTGGAGTGAGTCCACTTTGATGTTTGTGGACCCTTTTATACAACCTCCACCGCAAAACATAAGTACTATGTTATTTTTATTGATGATTTCTCTAGAAAATGTTGGATCTTCCTCATGCAGAAGAAGGATGACGCTTTCTCAAAATTTGTTGAATTCAAAGCATTGGTTGAGAAGGAGACTGGGAAGAAGGTGAAGGCTCTCAAGAGTGACAATGGAGGTGAATTTGTTTCGAATACCTTCAAGTATTTATGTACCAAAGAAGGTATTTTAAGAGAACTAATAACACTCCATAACCCACAACAGAATGGGGTAGCCGATAGGAAGAACAAAATCATAGTGGGAGAAGCAAGATCCATGTTACATGATCAGGGGATGCCATTACATCTATGGGAGGAAACATGCAACACTGTAGTCTACTTATAGAACCATAGTCCTCATAGAATAATTAGTATGATCACACTAAAGGAAGCTTTCTTTGGGACAAATCTTGATGTGTCTCATTTCAGAATCTTTGGATCTTCATTTTATCCTCATGTCTCTAGGTATTTGAAGAAGAAATTGAGCCTACAACAGAGTTAACACATGTTTCATTAAATTTGGAATTAAATAATGGATCTAGAATTTCAAAATAACCAAATAACTCAATTATAGTGAAGTTATTGTAATAAAAAGTTTCCAATTTTAATGAAATACGTGTTAGTTGGGAGTTTTTGTAGGATACATCGAAATTCCACACAATTATCGGGTGTATTTACCTTCACTAAGGACAACAGTTGTGAGGAGAGATGTCAAGTTCAATGATGAGAAGGCTATGAGATGCTCTTTGGAATGAGAGCTGAGTATCCCACTAGAGCAGGAACTTATAACTACAAAGGAGGGGCCTCAGGATGTCGTGGAGTAATCACATGCAGCAGAGCAGCAGGAGGTAGAGTGGAGGCACCCACTCAATAAGAATCTTCGAGAGGGTAGAAAAGAACCAAAGAAGATGATAGATTGTTGCAGGATTTTAGGGAGAATGTGGGAGCCCATACATCACAGCGCAGACATAAGATATCACCTGATATGTAGATTGGGTACATGGATCTCATGACATAACTCCTCGAGACAAAGCCCTCTTCATTTGAGGAAGAAATTTCTCAACCTATTTGGTTTGATGCCATGGTGGAAGAATATGAATCCATCATGAAGAACAATGTATGGGAGATGGTGCCGAAACTAGAAGGGAAATCAATGGTTGGTTCCAGATGGATCTACAAAGTGAAGCATGAAGCTTATGGGAGCATCGAGAAATACAAGGACAAAATTTGTGGCCAAAGGGTTCTCTCAGGTAGAGGGAGTGGAATATGAGGATAGTTTGCACTAGTTTCAAGATATTCCTCAATAAGATCCATTCTAGAATTGGCTACGCGGATGGGGTGGAAAATACACTAAATGGATGTGAAGACTGCCTTTCTCGATTGTGTTGTTGAGGGAGAAATTTACATAGAAAAACCAAAAGGATTTGAGAGATATGATCAAAAGTATCATGTGTGAAGACTCGGGAGAGCATTGTATGGGCTCAAACAGGTGCCCTGAGCATGCTACACTTAGATAAAAAATTATCTCAATGGATTAGGCTTCACCAAAAGTGAAGCAAATGTGAACCTCTACCACATTGTGGTAGATGGTAAGTTGCTTATTCGTATTTTGTATGTTGATGACTTAATATTGACAGGTGATGAGTAGTTAATTCACTCTTGGAAAGAGGATATTGTAAGGTAATTTGAGATGAAAGACATGAGCTTAATGAATTACTTCCTCGGGTTAGAAGGATGGCAAGGTGATGGTGAATTTTTTGTGTCTCAAGGGAAGTATGCCTTTGAAATAGTTCATATATTTCACATGGAGAACTATAAGCCCATGGTCACACCTCTAGCTACAAACTGGAGGAAGGAGAATGCCACTTCAGGTGAAGAGGTTGATGCTGCTATTTACAGGTAGCTTGTGGGGTCTTTGATGTATCTTATGAACATAAGACCTGAAATGTGCTATGCAGTAAACTAACTTAGTCAAGCTATGGTGGGACCTACCTAGCTATATTGGAAGGTAGCAAAGAATGTGTTACGGTACCTCAGAGGTAATACCGAGTATGGATTATGGTACAGGAGGAAAGAGGGACTAGAGCTTCAAGGCTTCATCGCTGTAGATTGGGTAGGGAGTCCATCGGACAAGAAAAGTATTTCAGGTGCTATCTTCATTATTGGATCCACAACTATTTCTTGTTATAGTAGGAAGTAAAGGTATGTGACGCTCATCTCAGTAGAGGCTGAATATGTGGTTGCAAGTCAAGAAACATGTGAGGCCATATGGATGAGGAAAATAATTGTGGGTATTTTTAGTCAGGAGATGGATTCAACAATGATATATTGTAATAATCATATTTGCATTAAGCTCTATGAGATTTCATGATGGGTCCAAGCACATTGATATCTGGTGTCATCATTTGTGAGATTCTGTGCATAGGATAATTATGTTGCTACAATACATTCCAATTGAAGAGAAAGATGGTGACATCTTGACAAAGGCATTGTCAAGAGGTAAATTGAAGTCCATAAGTCCAAGATAGGGGTTGTGAAAAATCCTTTTCTTGCTAAGAGGGAGTGTTAAAAAATGTAGCAAGAAAGGATCAATTTGACTTTAGCCTTAGTCAAATTGAGTAAATCGGATTTCCACATCATTAGGACAACTAGGAGGCAGTTAACTAGTGTGACATGGCTCTTTTCACTTAGTTAGCTCAATAAATTCGAGTTAGGGGCTTGGAGTTTAATTATGCATGTGTTGATTACTAATTTCTAGCAATCCACTGTCAATTATTTTCAGTTGTATTCAGTTAACTGACCAATAAACCCAAAATAGCTAATGCATGCATGGAATTCAAATTGCTCAGCTGAAGTGGAAGAGAGAATGCCAATGTAGCATGAGTTGTATACTAGTTTGAGTGTACAGTTGTTGCATGACTTAGGAGATCATGTTGATACCTAATCTTTGGGATTAGGAAATTTATGTAAATAATGTAAATAGAAAATAAGGAGATTAGGTATATGAAGAGACACTGGGAGGTGAAGCCGAAGAGTATCTCCCTCCATGTATATATCCATGAGAAATATTAATGAAAAAACAAAATTAGCATTGTGGAAATACCTCCTGGCCTGACAGATCAATACTTGGGAATTGTCCAAGCAAATATGATAAAATCATATCTTCTAGGAGCTAATTTCCTCAAGAATTGTGTAAGGAAATAGAAGGATAAATGAATAGATAATTGACTAAATAGGAGGATAAGTGAATGGATAATTGGCTGAGTGTTGGCTAGAGTTTCTCATTAAGAAGAGAGAACAATTATTATTTTATAGGTGTTATCACCAAAAAATTGATCATCTAGCCTAATTTACTAGATGGATCAAAGTACACCATGTAAAGCCAATTTTGCCATAGTAAAATTTCTTTCATTGTGAGAAATTACTCAATAAACCACCTTTATTAAGTAATTTATAGTTAAACCCATGAAGAATAATTAAATAAATCACTATTTATTTGATTTTCTTCTAGGAATAATTAGTTAAACCATTGTTAAATTATTATTCCTTGTCATATTTGACCCAATCATGAAAAATAAACAGATAAATGATTAATTATCTTCTTTTTCTCTAAGAATAATTAATTAATCACTAATTAATTATTATTCTTTTTCAAATTTGACTAAATCCCTTAGGAATAATTAAATAATTTCTTATTTATTTACTATTCCTTAACTAATTCCTTGAGATGATAAATAAATAATTTATTTATTTATTATTTCTAAATAAAAGTTTAAATACTTTTTCCCTCCTAACCAAATATAATAAAATATTCCAAGTGGTTATTCTACGAATGGGATCAATAAAATTTTATTGTTGTTCATTATTCGAGGATAACTCAATATTTTGTTATAAATAGAAGGGTTTTCCGTTCATTATTCACTTTTGATTATTTTCATTGTTGCACTCATTGTTGTAACTCTGATTATTTTCATTGTCACATGCCATATTTTTGTTGGGTTTATAAATTATAGAGGAGAGAGACTCTACACAAGATAAAGACGTTTGAATATAGCCAAGAACCCATCCCATAGAGGGGGACTAGTAACATTTATTTGTTCCCTTCACATGTGTTATAATAAAACTATTCTTTGTATGTATGGTTTCCATTGGATGATTGGAGTTATTACTCTTTCTTTTTGTTATTTAACTATGATTGTGGCATAGATCAGAATTTTACCAATTTTTGTTTCTATCAATTGCTACAGATCTACAATGTTTAGCAACAATTTATGTTGTTGAGATTGTTTGTCATCCACAATCTTAAGTGGGTTCTTTTCGTACATCTTTGAGAAGAAAACACCACAAAAATAGGTTGCGCTCAAAGCTGGAGCAAGCAATTGTAGTAGTTTCTCTATTCAACTTATTAATGGAAAGAGGCTTGAGGGGATTTCCCTGTTGGGTGCCCCTAGAAATCAGTGTGTACTTGTGGTTTTGCTTGTTGCATGTCTATGCATGTTGTTCTAAATTGTCATTTCCTTTCCACAGATCAGTAGAGCAGAATCATGTCTCTTGTTTTTCAACTCGAAATCTTGAGTAATTGCAATTTCTATCAAATCTCTACAACTTCTTCTTTGAGGTGAATCTATATTGTCATCCAATAAAATGTTGAATATTGCATGCATGTTAATGGCCCTCGCCTACTTGAGTAATTTTATCACCATAATTGTTGTTTGTGTATGCCATGTGAGACTATATCTTTGTTTAAAATATAGTCGGGTGTTACTAGAAGTTACAATTCTTCCAAATTACCTATGATGGGTTTTAATTTGTTTAAATGAGTGCCCCACATTTAAGTATTGAAATAGAAATGGTACTAATTTTCATGAATGACTAAAATAACAATCAATGGGACTGAAATATAAGTCAACATGTAAGTTGAACCCAAGTATAGAGTGGTAGATACTTTTGCCATAAATAATGAATTTGTAGAATAAATAAATTAAAAGCAACAAAGAGAAGGTGAAAAATTTATATCCCATTTCCATGACTGTAAATTGGAAATCGTGTTAGTATCATAATCACCTCTGGCTATTTAAGTATATAAGGAGGGTGTGTTATAGTGTCATTAGGTTTGGATTATAAGTCTTAGGCAGTGGTTCAAAGACGAGATGGTCTATATTTTTTATTTGCCTCTTATGTCGATGTCTTGGGCTTTGTTTAAATTCTGGAAAATTGTTCTTTATGGTCTAAATATTTAAGGCATTAATTCACTTGTAGTGTAGAAAAACTGAAAGGGTTACATGGGTGGTTGTTTAGAATTTTCTCTTGCTAGTTTGGTGAAGGTGGTAGGTGCTTATTGTTAGGTCTTTCTCTGGTCTTAATGGTATTTGTGTCTGACCCTTTCATTGAGGTGGTTGAGAATCATGTTTCTGCTAATAGTGTATGTGTTGAGTCTAAAGCTTATGTCATTAGTTATGGAGATGAAATTATAAGATGGCATCCTAATCCTATAGTTTTTGGGTCTAGTTTATTTTCAATTTATTTTGCGGGAAGAGGTTTTCACAACAATTGTCCAAGGTGTGACCCTAGGGTTTAATCCATGTTACTAAGGTAGAGAATGAGATGCCATCACAGAGGAGGTGGAAACAATCCTCATGGCCAACAAGGAGCGTGACTCCTTTCATATGACTCAACTGCCACCTATTTTAATGTGGTTCCACCTAAGACTAGAAAGGAAATATGAAAGATGGAGACTCAAGCAAGGACTAAAAGGAAATTGCATTCAGATTCTAAAATTATGGAGGACATATCGACATGGGTTGCTGACCCTGGGCACACTAGGGACAGGAAGAAACAATAATTAAATTTAGTGGCTCTACATTGGCATATGAAGACCCTCTTGGGCCTGGTCTTAAAAGACAAGCAAGTAGAGAGGTATGATGTGTTCGCCTCTTTGGATGTCAATAAAAGGATGCTTCAAAACCAACATTTATGTATAAACATGATTGATTCTAACCCAACACATATGGTAGGACACATCAACACTGATTCTAATAATGGTGACTTGTTGGATCCTCCAGCGTATAGTGCAAGGGTCCTTGCAACAATTGTTTCCTTGGAAAATGAGTAGTGACCAAGAGAAATGGCTCTTGGTGAGGCAATCTATGCTACAATCTTCGACCCGTGCATATTGGCTTCTTTATATTTTGGGAGATATGGAATTTTGGATGTGTTCCTTGTCCTATCTTGGTGCAAGCACATGTATATCTAAAAGTTCTTTGAGGTTGTTGGGATTCTGGCTCGTTATAGTATATGTCTCGATGTTTGTTTCGTGGGGAGTTTTTTGCGTTCTGGCTATTGTTGGTTCCATCCTTGGAAAAATCAAAGATCAGTTAGTCAATTTTTTCATTGGGTATTGTAATATATGATGTTGTATATGTAAATCTTGCCACCCTTAGTGCTCGTTGTTTTGTATTAGTGAAGATTGGCTTCAAGTTTAATTGGTTAATCTATGTTTCTTATGTGGGTTGGTCCTATACTGAAGTGAGGTGTCATGCTCCTTATGATGGTTTGAGCACTTAGCTCTACTGATTTTTTGGTGTTGGGGTTTTGTACTGGGGATTTTATGAGGGCTTCTAAGTTTTATCTATGCTTTTGGATGTGCGGAAAAGAGAAGCACACTCCCAAGGGAGATGTATGAAAATATTATTAATTTTATTTTGCTGAAGTAATACAAATGCTTTAATTCACAAAAAAAAGTTATTTTTAATAAAAAAATTTAATTAGCTAAAAAAAATTAGCTTCTTTTAAATAGAATTTTTAGAAAAAAAAATATTTTAAAAAGATAAATTTAAAAAACAATCTACTACCATCAAGTGTACTATCCTGACAATTAATTAGCTCATTAATTGAAGTTGCCAATGCACAATGTTATACATTTTGTACTTCTCTAGAATTTTATAACCCCATTGCATTCTTACTTACATTTTATATTATTAGACTCGACTCTAGACCGTGTCTTTGATTAGATTAATACATCAATATGATAGAGGCAGTTTGGTAAAATAAGTGCTAAAGAATGATGCCATTTATTGTGCAGTTCGTATGCAGGACACAACACCTAAAAATAAAAGTAAAAGAGAATAATGTCTTGATGACGATGTTTCTTGCCTACTCTTTTATGCTTGTACATTTATATTAAAAATGGATAACTATATAGATATATTTTACCTTTTTGATGGCATTCAACAACAAGAATATGTGAGACTGCACAAGGCTAATCCAACAACATAATGTAAGAAAATCTAACAAAATACATGAAGCTTGAACAAGTAGATAAATATTGAAGAGGGAGTCTATACAGGTTGCTCGAATTTAATTTGATTTGTGGAAAAACCCTGTGAGCAGTTATGAAACCAACGTTTCGGACTGGCTTGGTGAGTCCATCATCAGGGCAATGAGATTTTTAATTTGAGAAGGAAGAGCGTATCACAGAGCCTTATTAATAGTTGTTGAATTTTTTTATTTTTTATTTTTTTGGTCGGATTTTATTTATATATAATAATATTAATATTTATACATATATAACATGTAAATAAATAATCTAATAAAATAAAATCCAAATAAACAAGTAATAATAACTAATATTAAATAAAATAAATTCTTATTTAAATAAATAAATAAATATAATTTATTATTAATTATATTAAACCAAATAATTATAATAATACATAACTAAATATAATAGAACCAAACAATATCAATAATAGCATAAAAACAAACACTAATAACAATAATATTAATATTAAGATTATAGATATAAGTATGTAAATAAATAAATAAATAAATAATAATAATAATAATAATAATAATAATAATAATTAATTAATAATTAATTAATTAATAATAATTATTATAATAAATAATAATAATAATAAATAATAATAATAATAATACTTATTTAATAAAATGATTATTAATTAAATTAAAAAATTTGTAAAGCCGACCAAAAAAAAAAAAAAAAATCAACAACTATTAATAAGGCTCTATGATACGCTCTTCCTTCTCAAATTAAAAATCTCATTGCTCTGATGATGGACTCACCAAGCCAGTCCGAAACGTTGGTTTCATAACTGCTCACAGGTTTTTTCCACAAATCAAATTAAAGTAGATAAATAATTACAAAGAGAAAGGGAAATGTAAAATACATGGTGAGAAAACCTAAGAGGCACGAGGCCTTAGCTCAACATTAACATAAAAAAAATGGAATTAAGAGTTTACACAAAAGAAGGAGAATGGACTAAAAGTTAAACAAGTAAAGCAGGATGAGGATATGTCTAGAAGGAAAAGTCATAAAAGTTATTTACGATATTTAGTATTTACAACCACTTCCCATTTGTGGACATATTCATGCTTTTGACTTTGACTATGAAATATCATCAATAATACGAGAACTGACTTCATTCAAGGTAAGTAGGAAATCTTGGAAATTTACAAATGCCTGCTTGTCAAACAAGAAATAACTCAATATAAGCTCTAAAGGTTTTCCCTTGATTTTAACGTAAAAAACTTAGCTGAAAAAGAATTAATGGGTTTTATATTGTATTTAGAAGCTTTATTTTTTAGTGACAGGGATTAAAACAATGGAAATCCCTGATTGAATCATTTATGCAGCCATAGTTAATCGAATGGTGCAAACAATAAATTAAAACTAATAATAAACAAATTAAACACACATAGCTGCTAACAACTTGCAATGTCTAACTAAACAATGCTAACAAAGCCAAGGAAGATAAAATTGCTATACCTTAGCTTTAATAAGCTTTTTTGATTCTTTCATTTCACCTACATTATATTCCATTGAATCCCAACTCTAGCCACTTGGAGGCACGAGGCTAGTGTCCCAAGAAACAAAGTAATTATCTCCATCAATATTAATTCCAAAAGCTTCATTTGGATGTTTCCTATGCCCATTCTGTGAGGAAACCAAGAACTCAGTTAAATGACGAGAACTAGGAGCATCTACAACTTTTAGAATCCGAACATCACCTGGAGCATACAAGGATTATTGGCCATAACCACATTGCCTCTTACAATTGTTGAACTTGTTTTCCTTTCTCCAAAGCTGAAGCCATGCTTAAGAGAAAAAACCTCCATGGGAGACCTTGAAACTTTGATGAAACAATTCCCATATTCCAACTCTCCTATTTTATCTAGACAACCCACTAACCACCTACCTTGGGGAAGAAAAAATATAAATTTTGTTAAAATCCCTTCTAACCTCATAACTCTTATATAAGAAAGCATGTATTTTAAATGAGTTTCACTTTGGTATGTAAAACTATCACTAAGCATTATGGCATCAACATTTTTCAAATCTCTTATACATGATGTTGTCATAACATTAAATGTTACAAGCATTTGTTTGAGATTTACAACCTTTGGATGTTGTAAATTTTGAAAAACACTGCCAAGAACCAACAAGGATGACAACAAAGTAGTAATCTAATTATTCAAAAAGCATGGAAAGCAACGTGTCCAAGTAATTATTTCAAGCATTGTATGTTCAAATTCAAATATCTTCATACTCGATCTGGATGAAAGCTTAAATTTCCATCCTAGTTCTGCTACCCAAGTCGCAACCATGCCTTTGTATCCACCATACTTGATCTGAAAGGATGAGGGGGGCTTGAAATTAAAATACAACATTTGAGCAACTTCCGTGGCGAAAACTAGTGTAATTTTTCTTATGCCATCAAAGAATTCGTAACCATTTTTTTAAATATATGGAAGCTCCTCAACATGTTTTGATGGAACTTCCACGATGCAATAAGCGGAAGAAAAGCATCGACCCATCATTGCAAAATTATTGGACACATCATATATAGGGAAGTTCTCATCCACTTCTTAATTTGGTGGGCTGCAATATCCTCCCCACTAGCAAAGAACCATGCAAAACAATCTCTCAACTGATTCACTGAGAATGCTAGAAATAAGTAGGAACGTCCACAAATATGAAAACCATTATGGAGTATTAGCTTCAGTCACTTAAAAATAGGTTTCCTATATGCACTAGAATCAAAATAAACATATTTAATGATGGGTGATATAGGCATAGTTAGCACCATCAAAGACATTGCCTGCATGCTATCATCCATGAAAGTTATTAGCAAAAATCGATTTGCAAGCTTCTTGAAGTTCGTAAAGACTCTATACCGAAACTTCAATTTTGGAGGAAGACAATAATATTTTGTAGGAGTGATGACCAATCTACTCGCCTCAATTGTTACCTCAGCTATTTTGGGTTCTCAAGAGCTTAAAGTTGAGTATCCTTTGGAAGAACCCAAAGATAGCCAAGTATCATATCAATGGAATTAAAATACATTTCATATGATGCATGGTTTGAAATAAAAATACATTTCGTTAATCATAATTAAAAGTATATTCTATGCGATGTTTCTTTTTTCAAAAGAATTAACAATATATTTCATTTTGTGAGAAACAAATAACATTTTTTTATGATGCATAATTCTCGTTTCAAGAGAATTTAAAATGCATTCGATATTGATATGAGGAATACATTTGATATTGATATGATGCATGATGTATAATGGCCAAGTAGATGTGTTAATAATTCACTCCTCCCCACCTTGATGCCTACAAGTTGTTTTTGTCTCTTAGCTTCCTTACTTAACCTCCTTTAGAAACCAATAGGAAGAGTACAGGGATAGAGGGAACCCCCGCCTAATTAATATGGAAGGCTTAACAAATGAAAAGGAAACCCAATTTATCAACAAACAAAGAGAGTAAAAGACACACACCCTGTAATATATTTTACCAAAGGAAGAGAAAATCTTAAATTAATCAATGAAAGCCGAAGATACAGCTAGGAGTCTCTATCATAAGCTTTGGATAGGTCATCTAGGTCAAGCATGCATTTCATGCTCCTAGGCTTTGTCTAGTAAAATAAATATTTTTCTTGAGTCAAGAGAGTCTTTATCATTTGTATAAGACCTATTGAGCAAGTTGTAACATATAAAAGATATTATTTGTGAGTCTATAAAGTTAAGTTTGACCTCCAAGTCCAAGTCGGTACTACCTGAGGAAGTCAACCCAATTTGTGGTCATTCGATATCATGAGAATGCTATATAATGCAAGCAAGTTTGATTCATTTGTATACACTTATGCAACTCTATTTAAAGTAAGAAAAATACGACAAGAAGGATCGAAGGCTTTGAAGAAGGGAGAATCTCAAGAAGAAACTGAAATTTGAATTTTGTGATCATGTTCTCTCACACATGCAAAGTTTTAGGATTTTTTGCAGTTTTTGCAGGGATGAAAATTGCACGCCAAAGTTGCAAACTTGATAAGAGGGCCGAAAACTCTGATTTGAACTAGTTTGGCTCTTTTTTAATTTGAAGACCTTAACTTGCTTGACAGAGGATCTCCTGGAATATTGACACATGCTAGAAAGAAGGGTTTCTATTGTTCCAAAGGATTGAAGTTGAAAATATGAAGTAGAAGGCCAAAATTATGAAGCGGAGTAGATTTGAAGAGGCTTAACCATCATTGACTTGGTTAAAATTTGACTTGTTTGGAAGTGATTCTTGGAGGGCTGACTTGGTGGTTGGAGGAGGTATTGAATTTCGTCTTGGGGTTTTGGAATTCTCATTTGAATTGATTCTTTAAGAAGATAACACGTTCTTTCTGGGTTTTCCCTTGGGGGAATTTTCTTTGGATTGGAGCCTATATTTTGTGTCCTCTATCTTTTATGATCTTGATGGTTTATGATCTTGATAATTATTTGATGAAAAAAATTAATAAATAACAAGAAGCTAATTATAGTTCACAAGTAATTATTAAAGATAAGGAGAATTGTTTAAATCACTATTCTACTAGATTCTCCTTAAATGTTTGAGAAGGAGCAAGGATCTATTCCCCAATCGGAAGGGAATGAGGATCTCCTCTCTAGGTTGAGAGGGAGTGATGTTAAAGACATCATATTCTCTTCTTCATGTGTCATCCACTAGGCCAAGAATAAGAACCATACATCTAAGTAAGGCCATAAATAGAGAATGGTGGATGAAGGATTGATAAGCATTTGAGATTGATATTCCTTGAGAATATAGAACCTAGGATAGGAAGTAGTCTTATTGACCAACACTCTTTGAGGATTGGACATGTATCCAAGCCAAGAGTGGTCGAAGAGGACTGATATTATTTGAGGAATGGGAATCCAAGATAAGAATAGTGCTAAAAGGACATACCTAGTGAACATCCAGATGGGGTATGTACCTTGAGACATAGTGTGGTGCCTCACATAAAACCTCCTAACAATTTTTTTTGCTCTAATATAAATAGAGCTTGGCAAGTTAATGCCTTACTTGTTCACAATTTTGATTATGATGTTGTTGCTTAAATATGGCTTACCAATATGACTCTTCTTATGAGAAGTCTTCAATTTGAGAAAATACTGGTACAAATGGTACAATTATGCATACCACCCTAGTTAAGAGGGAGTGTTGGAAAATGTAACTAGTTTTGGTCTTCATAATTATCATTATACCCAAGTAATTATGTATATATTATGTTACAAGAAAAATAAGAAAGAAAAATATAATTTTTAAGCATGGGTTTCATGGTCTATTTAAATGGTCATCTAGGTCAAGCATGCATTTCATGCTCTATTTAAATTATCATCTAGGTCAAGCATGTATTTTTAGCTCTATTTAAATGGTCATCTAGGTGAAGCATGCATTTCATGTTCCTAGGTTTTGTTAAGTGAAAATAAATTTTTATTGAGTTAAGAGAGTCCTTATAATTTGTATAAGACCCTATTGGGAAAGTTTTAACATGTAAAATAAATTATTTTTGAGTCTAGAAAGCCTAAAATACCTCCAAGATGAAGTCAGCCCTATTAGCAAGAAGTCAGCCTAAGAGAGGCCCAATTGACCACATGAGAAGAATATATAAATGAGGAGAGTACGAATCATTTACACACACTTCTGCAATTCAATCTCTAGCAATAAGAGAAGGAGAAAAGTAGTGAAGGTCTAGAAGAAGGAAGCTTCTCAACAAGAATCTGAAATTCTAATATTGAAGCCTAATTTCTCTCACATGTGCAATAAATCTAGGGTTTCTGCACTCTGTTGGGGGTCAAAATTGCAAGTCTGAATTTTAGACCTGAATTAAATGGCCAAAACTATGGTTTGAAGCAGATTGGAAGAGATTTGACTTTGTTGATCTTGTTGACTAGTGCTTTCTTGAAGGAGGATTTGTTAGAGGTCTGACTTGGTGCTTGGAGGTGGTGTTAGCTTTGGTAATTTAGTCTTGTATTTCTCATTTAATTAGATTACATAAGAAGATAAGAGATTCTTTTGGGTTTTCCCCTTGGAGGGGTTTTTCCCTAGCTTGGAGCCTATATTTTGTGTCCTTTGTCTTTTATGATCTTTACAATTTTATGCTCTTGATAATTATTTGATGAAGAGAATCTAATGAAGAACATGAAGAAGCTAACTAAAGTTCACAAGTAATTATTAAGGAAAAGGAGAAGTGGTTTGAGGATATCCTTGTACGAGTTTTATAATTACGAATACCTCCCTAGTTAAGAGGGAGCGTTGGAAAATGTAACTAGTTTCAGTCTTCATAATTGTCATTGTACTCATGTCATTATGTATATATTATGTAATAAGCAAAAGAAGAAAGAAAAAATATTATTTTCAAGCATGAGTTTCATTCTTCTTTTTATTGGTAAACTAGGTTAAGCATGTTCTTCATGCTTCTAGGGTTTGTAAATTCATAAGAATTATTTTCATGAGTCAATATCACTTGTATAAGACCATATTGGGAAATTGTAACTTGTAAAAGAATTTATTTTGAATCTAGAAAGTCAAAATAAGCCTCCAAGCACAAGTCGGCCCTACCAGTGACATGTCAGCCTAGAAGAGGCTATTCGTCCTCCATAAATGTGTATATATAGAATCGATTTTGACCTAATTTGACATATATTCAATCTGCAAAAGTGACAAGTTCAATCTGAAAGAATAGAAGCAAGAAAAGAAGAATGAAAGACTAGAAGACAAGGAGAAAGACTAAGCAAAGGAAGGAGATCCGAAATATTCTTTATTTCTATCCACATGTGCCAAAATTAGGGTTTCTGCAGCTATTGTAGGGCCAAAAGTTGTTGGTTGAGGTTGTAGATATGAAGCTAGGGACCGAAGTTGAGATTTGAAACTGGTTAAAGAAGGGTTGACCCTTATTGACTTGGTTGATATTTGACCTAATTGGAAGGGATTCTTGGAGGGTTGACTTGGTGCTTGGAGGAGGACTTGGTCTAGGGTTTTGGGTCTTGGTTTTTCTCATTTGAAGCATATTATTTGAGAAGAGAAGAAACTCTTTCTAGGTTTTCCCCTTGGAGGGGTTTTCCCCTGGTCTGGAGCCTACTTCTTGTGTCTATTGTCTTTATTGTTTTTTCTCTTGATAATTGCTTGATGAAAAGATCTAATAAAGAAATATAAGAAGATAAATAAATTTCATAAGATATTATTAAGGTTAAGGATAACTGGTTTAACTATATGCCCTATTAGATTCTCCAACATGGTATTAGAGCTAAGGTGAAGAAGAAGGCAACTTGGAGATCATCTTGTTGACATAAGAAGGGATTGATTATTCAGGGGAATCATTTGCAAAAGGATGAAATAAAAGAAAGAAGAAGACTTATCGCCCTATAAGGTAGGTTACTACATTTAAGGCCTCATCATCTTAAGAATAATCAATCTCTCTTTGAAGAAAGGAAGTATAAGCTCTTGTTGAAGTCTCTTTAGTGCACTTCATCATTTTTTGAAGGAAAGGTTGCTACTCTCTACTGGAAAGTCGTCAATTTGAAGGCTTGTTGAAAGACATCTTTGAAGGAAAGGAAGCATCAAATAATCTTGGGATCACCATCCACTCTTTGGATCTATTGAAGGCATTGTTATTGAAGGCATCCTATAAGTCATCATTCTAGGGCATCATTGAAGTCTCTTTGAAGGCCTTGAAAGCATCAATATAGTTGGAGACATCATAAATAAGAACACTTGTTTAACAAGTAAGTACCATTTTGTGCTCCATGTCTCAATATACAGGAATATATGGCTACATTTTGTAAGGAAAAGCAACATTGAGCTCATTGGGTCAACAAACTTCCTAGCATGGAAGAAAATAATTGATTTGATACTCACAAAAATTGAGATCATGGAGTATGTTTTTGGTGAAGTTTCTTAACTAGACAAAAGAAGACTAAAGAGTTAGAAAAATAAAATAACAAAGGATCATTATTGAATCCATTAAACATCATCTTGTTTCCTTTGTTGTTGATTTGAAGACATCTAAATTCATGTATGATAAGTTGGTGAAATTGTACTCTATAAGTACATCAGCTCAAAATATTTACTCAAGGAATAAACTATATGGAATAAGGAAGTAAAAGGATGAAGCCATGGCCACTTATCTTATGAATATCTCACAAATAAGGGACCAATTGCAAGGGCTTGGGGAATTTGTTTCAGAAATGACCACTTCTGTATTGAATGCTTTGCCACCATATTGGAGTAGTTTTGCAACTATTGTCTACTCAATAAAGTATGCAAATTCCTTTCGATGAGTTATGGTTTCAAAGTATCTTGGAATAAACTAGGATAAAGGCAAAGTATGACACTGAATAAAATGATAAATCTCAAGATTTTGTTGTTAAATCCAAAAATAAGAAGAAAGGGAAGTTTTGAAAGTCCAGAGGAAAACTATCCAACATTCAATTATTTGGAAGCAAGGAGTATGGAAATTTTAAGAGGGGATTGTACAAACAAGATGAACAAAAAAAGGAAGGAAAGGAATGGAGCTCACATAACTGAGGAAAAGGGATAACCTGAGAAGAATCTGAAAGGAGAAGATCTCAAGGATTCTTTACTAATAAATAAAACTCCATCTCTATCAGGTTCATTATGCAACTTGTCTTTCTTTTATTAAAAATTAGAGAGTATAATAACATGCATCGTTGCATTCTCTAGAAGAGTCTTTATTTATGCAAAGCATGGCATCATAAAAGGAAGCATATGGTAGTAGAATACATAGAATCTACATGATCAATTTTCTTTGGTAGGGTCCTCTAGCTTACAAGAATGAGAATATTGGGACCATATTGCATATTATAGTTCATCCAAGCATTTTCTAACATAGTGTTAGAGTTAGTCATTTTGCAAGAAGGATCATTAAAGATCCTCCTATAAGAACCATCATTTAGGAAGGTTCGTGGAATCTAGTAGGGAAACTATTTAAACAATTCTCCTTATCCTTAAAAATTACTTGTGAATTATAATTAACTTCTTTTTGTTCTTTATTAAATTATCTTCATCAAATATAATTATCAAGAGCATAAACCATAAATATTATAAAAGATAGAGGCCACAAAATATAGTCTCCAAGCTAGGGAAAAACTCGTCCAAGGGGAGAACCCAAAAATAATATCTTCTCTTTTTAAAGAATTGGTTCAAATGAGAAATCCAAGACCCCGAGACCAAAGTAAAGCCCTCCTCCAAGCACCAAGTCAGCCCTCCAAGTATCACTTCCAAACAAGTCAAATTTTGAACAAGTCAACATTGGTTAAACCTCTTCAAATCTGCCCCACTTCAAAATTTCAAACTTCTACTTCATATATGCAACTTTAGTCCTTCGAAACAAAAAAAAACCCTTGTTCCTAGTACATGTCAATCTTCCAAGAGATTCTCCCTCAAGCAATTTAAGGTATTCAAATTCAATAAGAGTCAAACTAGGTAAAATCAAAGTTTTCAGCCCGCTTATCAAGTCTGCAACTTCGACCTGCAATTTTTGTCCCTGCAACAACTGTTAAAACTCTAAAACTTAACATGTGTGAGAGAAGATGGTTACAAAATTCATATTTTGGTTTCTTCTTGAGATTCTCCCTTCTTCAAGGCCTTCACTCCTTGTCTTCAATTCCTTGATTTAGATCGAGTTGCAGAAGTATATCCAAATGAATCAAGCTTGCTTCTTTTATACAACCTTCTCATTAGGTCGAATTACCAAATTGGGCTAACTCCCTTTGGCAAGGTTGAATTAGACTTGGAGGTCAAACTTGACTTTATAGACTAAAAAATAATGTATTTTACATGTTACAAGTTTCCTAATAGGATCTTATACAAATGATAAAGACTCTTTTGATTCAAGAAGAATATTATTTTTACTAGACATACCCTAGGAGCATGAAATGCATGCTTGACCTAGGTGACCAGTACAAATAGAGCATGAAACGCATGCTTAATTTTTTTTCTTTATTCTTTTGCTTGTAACATAATATATTCATAATGACATGATTACAATGACAATTATGAAGACCGAAACTAGTTACATTTCACAACACTTTTCATAAGATTTGGATAGGTCCAACTTGATAATTATAGTAGGATACAAAGAGAGCTTGATAGTGTGGAGACCCTTTTCAACAAAGCTTATGGCTTCATAAATTTACCTCCCATCAAAAAACTCAAACTACTAAAGTGGGACAAACCTATATAAGATAATATAATTATATTAATGTCCAATGAATGACCACAACAAGAAGTCAATGGGATTGCAGTGTGGGAGTGCAAGCACAACTCATGTGTTGAAAATAATATAAAGAAAGAAAGATACATAAATATAAGACCAGTACATATTTATAAAATTGTGACAAAAGTACAATGACATAAAAAAATAAGAGAGTTTGGAAAACTCAAGAACCTATCGAGAGAGAGAATGAGAAAGAGAGAGATTGGACAATGAGGTTGATGACGTAAAGGTCTCTTGAGTCTGATGGGCGAGGATGATGGGGGAAAACAAGGTACTAGCTCACTATTGGTGATCCATATTTATGAAGGAAAAAAATGAAATATAGATATGAACAAAAACACAAAAAAACAATGAAAACTTAACTTCAATTCATTAATAACAAAGTACTAAAAACTATTTACATGCTAAATATAAGTAAACTAGCTCAGATGATGGTAGCTTATCTTTGAGAAGATATGTGGGGGCTAAATGCCTTTTGAACTATGTTATAATGATGCTCGAATGCCTATTTATTATTGAGAAATAATGGAAAACCATAAACATCCAAAAACCTAACCCCAGGAGATGAAGCGTCAAAACTCTGTGGGCCTTGTTGGGGTAAATTGGTACATCAACTTCCTGGGGGTCGTAACTTTGACATATAATCTCTGTTTGATACATAAGATACCTCGTCAGAAATCTATCTGAGGAATACAAATTTTGACTGCAAACCCCTATTTAATGCTACTGGTTTGCCTATTTTCAAAAAAATGTCGTTTAGGGCCTCAAAACGACTACAAAAGTTCAATACCTGAAAAATTTCCAAAAATAGTTAATTGTGCTACAAATAAGGAAACTAAAAGAAATAATGGTGGGGGGTCCAAATGGTACCCATTGCGTTGATTGCCTCCATGAGATGGGGAAACTTCTACTAAACTTTGTCCCTGGTGAGACACTTGCCTTAATGCAGGAGTTAGACAACATTGAAAACTAGATACAGTTGGATATTCTATTGGAGAGTTTTCTTGATCTACATGTCCATGATCCTATCAATTATGGCCTATTCCATGTAATTTGGGTTTAACTTTGTTGGTGTGAGCTATTATGTAATGTCTGATGTGTTCAATAATGGTGGAAAGTATGGCCGAAGATAGTTCACATTGAACATTGGGTTCAGGCCAAGGAATGGGGGAATGTTGAGCTCAAAAGAATTCTCTCCCATAGCCTTGGTGATGGTGTAATGCCCATAGCAGAGTTTTTTGAGCTTTCGATGGGCTTCGATAATGCGTTCTTTCTTCAATTGCAACCAAATTATGTCGCCCACCTGAAACTTGTGTGGCATTCTATGTTGATTGTGTCATTTCTTGTACTTTGCATTGGAATTATCCAAGATGTCGTGAACCTATTGGAGGATGTGTTGGATGAATTCATAAACCTGGTTGCTTTATCAACATCAGACTATACATGTGTGGATTATGTCTATGTAGTCGTATGAGGCATAACGACATCAATCATACAAATGGTTTTAATCCTAGACCCACTTGAAAGGGATTATGACCAATTGAGCTATGGAGAGGTTTGTTATGGTCGTGTTTTATATAAGGAAGGCTCTCATCCCAGGTTTGTGTATGCTTGGATTTGTACATGCAGAGTACGTGCACTATCATCTTGTTGACGACCTCTATCTAGACATCAGTCTGGGGATGGAATGCAATTGATTTGGTGAGCTTGGTGTTTAATTGTGTGCAAAGGCTTGACCAAAATGTGCTTAGGAACCTGCTATCCTGATATGATATAATGGTTTGTGGGATCCCAAAGTGTACCCACACTCATTCGAATAAGAGTTTGGTAGTGTCCTCTGTTGTGATGCTCTTCTTGCAGGCTTCCAATATAACCATCTTAGAAAATCTGTCCATGACCACAAATACACAGTCATTACCATGCTTGGTAGAAGGGAGGCCAGACAGAAAGTCCATGTAGATGGATTCCTAAGGTTGGCTGGGAGTAGGAAGATGAGTGTATAAGCCTTGTTTCTTGATGGTTGGCCTGGATATGGCATAGGGAGTGCAGGATCTGATATATTTTCCAACATCCTATCAGAGTATTGACCAATAAAAGTACTTCTCTAGTACGACCACAATTTTCTCCACACGAAAGTGTCTTGCAACTTGACTGTAGTGTGCCTCCCAAATCATCTTGGCATGCTCACTTGAAGGAACACAAAGGTGGCCCAAGTAGCAAAATAATGCATCCTATAGGTGGAAATCAAGAACTTTCTTTCCATCCACTAGCATCTGGTATCTGACATCTGGTGGCAAACTTTGGATTATTTTTGTATAGTTGCGGCCATCTACGAGTCTCGTGGCCACAATAGTTGAGAACATTAGTCAGTGCTGCAACAGGGGGCTGACTGAGGAAGCAACATGATTGGTGCTTCCCTTTTTGTATTTAATTTTCAAGTGGAATTGTCACAGATATGTACACCACTTATGATGGTGATTGTAGAAATTTTGAATAATATAACACTTATTCACATAGATTATCTTGATTATACACTATTTGCATAATGCATGCATAATACATAACCTCCTCTACCATTGATCATCAATTTGCGGAATTAAAAACAATTGCATGCGCACATTGAAACATCAATCACACATATCAACACAGTATGTAATGGGGAAATCATATAGCTGAAAACCCCTCAACTATCTGTATATTATGATGATAGAAAACATGTAACAATACATAGTACAATACTTCTCACAAGTACTCAGTACTATCTCCACCTGCTACACACAAACTAGCTCAGATCTGAACAAGCCACGAGTTCAAATCTCCTCCACTGTTTTCCTACCTCTACTGCGCAATCCAAATTGAGAATAGATCTGATCCAAGTTCGAATTCCCTTGGCTTGTACTGCGCAATCCTCATTGGCAATCTCAATCAATGATTGTGAAAATCTCATGCACAGCTATAGTCACAACTGATAGTAGTCTCACCCTTTCACCCACCTCTAACACTTGTCTCCACTGAACTGTCCATGCACTAAGTTAAATGATGTATTCTTTAGTTGATTTATGAGTTAATAATTAGTGAATTAATTAATAATTAATTCACACCACTTATCACTAGTGTATTTGTCAGTTAGATTAAATACAACTAGTTCAACTAAGTCAAACTGAACACAACTCCATCAACTCCTCAATCAACTCCACCAAACTCAATCACTTGAGTTCTAACTGAAGTCCATCATGCAATAGCTCAACTAACCCATAGGAAAAGCATATTTCCTTCTGCCAGTTGCATGTGCCACATCCGTAGCTCGAACTGAAGTGTTGCAAGAGGATAAGATAATGTTTATAGTCCAAATATTATTAAGAGCTAATAATATTCGGTTGTTCTATCTTTTGACTGGAAGTCTAAAAATAGACTCCACCCATATGTCTAAAATAGAGGTCCATCTATTTTTACCAACATGACAAATCATCCATAAATAGCATCCTGCAATTCATAGACCATGATCCATATGTCTAAAAATAGACTTTGTGCCAAAAATAGCCTGCGGGCCCACTTAGTGAAGGCGACTTCTTTTCACTAAGCTCCATCATCTTGTTGCATTTTCAACAAATTCTAATGTGCAAGTAAAGAAACTAAACAAAATATGTTTTCACTTTTTTGGTCTTTTTAGGCAAAATCAAATATGCAAACTAATTGTTCTTGTGGAGGTGACAGGTGGATTGAAGGTGTTTGAGGATGGCTGGAAGGTTTATGAAGTGATTGGATGGTGTGGAGGGGTCCTAGGAGGCTTTTTTTGTGACTTCCTAGAGGTTTTCGATCAATTCAGCCTCAAAACAGGATGTTTTAGGAAAACCTACATGATGTACTAAAAACCTACGGGATGATCTTTTATGAATTATAGGAAACCTACAAGATACAACTGAGAGCTAATTATGAGGTGTTGGGAAGCTTAGGAAAGGTGTGTGATGGGTGGAACGGAGTGTTAGAGGGTCTAGGAGCACTCAAGAGTCAATATCCAGGATAAGGGATGGCTAGATTCGCTCAATGTGTTTAGGAGAATTTCAATGAAAAATGATGAAAAACTAGTGAGGGTCATGGTGAAGACAAGGGATGGCTAAGGTGGATGAAGTGGAAGGGGGTTGCTAGCTATGAAGTCTTGGTCTCCTCCTGAAGCAACTACTTTGCATAAAACATGTGTGTCTTCCAAAAAACTATGCAACAAGATACATTTTCATAAACTAGAAAAGCATAACTAATGAATCAAATGCCTTTATTATGCATGAAGAAAGTTGTTGAAGGGAATAAAAGCATGAGTGAGATCTACTGCAGAAGTGGAGAAGGAAAAGATGACAATGAAATCTACCTTGTAACATTAACCAAATACTAAGTTAAAGACATCAAACTCCAAAGCTCATAAAAGAACTAGAAATCTGTGTTTTTGGGGCTGCTTAAGGGTCCCTTCCTCAAGTCAAGGTCCCAAAGGGAGGAAGTGAGGCTGAGACACCTGCTAACAACCTTGTGGCGATCCTTTTTCTCCTTGTTAACCTGCTACTTGCAATAAGACACAAATGGAAGCAAACTATCACACAACCAATCTAATCTACATTACTTGTAATGGAAATGCATCTAATAAGCAGATTAGCAATTAAACTATGAATCTACACTAAACATACATGTACAATCAAGAGGAGCCTTGGCTACTAGGGTTGGTCGCTAACCCAAGAACTTCAGCCCTATGATTTAACTCAGTGCTGGCTCAAAAGAAAACTCATTCTTATTACCAAAACAACAAATTACATAAAAAATAATTGTCACAAGTCTTGCAGCTCGAAAATAGAGTAAAGTTTTACAATGAAAATTTGAATCCTACTGAGGTCCTAGGCCTCTCTACTTATACATCTGAAGTCTCCAACGACTTCATTAAAACTAGGGAGGCTTGGCTCCAAAACTCGAGATAAACTGGCACTTTGACTCTCACTTGCTGGGCTGCCTTCTAGTCCTCATGATTTGGTTGTTTGCACTCCGAGATGACGGAGGAATATTCGAATGGAGGGGTAGTAAATGAGAAGGATTTACCTCCTATAATCCCTCTCACTTGTCCCATTTGATATTTGACCTTGGTCTTTGCCAAAATTCCTTGATTTTCTCTTTAATCCTACATTAAATGCACATTAGACACAAAGCAAAATATCCAACTCTAACTCACCTCATAAACAAAATATAATCAAAAGCATGTAATAAGTTATGAAAATAGTTGGTTTGACTAAGCTAGGAGGTGAACTAAGGCCCATATAATAATCCAACGATGAGGCTCATCATCACCCCCTACTGAAAGTGTTTCTCATCCTATGAGAAACTTAGTAAATATCCATATCCTTCATGGCTCTGGTAGCGTCTCTGACATCCCATGCCACTGTTGTAATAAGGGGTCTCACTATAGATCTCACCCTTGAGCTCATCAGCAAATTCACCACACTTACCCTAGGAATACCATGGAGGAAAGAAGACAAAGGAGATAGCCAGGTTGCCAAAGAAAATTCTTTTTAGAAGGTGAGGAACCCACTGAGGACAAAAATGGAGTAAGGAGGGAAAGTCTGACATACCCATGGAATGAGGTGAGCTACCAACTAATCAAATACATCTCATGTGAGGTTCGGTATATTGTTGTCTATGGCTATCATTTCAGGATCCTTAAAGAATTAAGATTTGGAGCAGAAACACCCCCTCACCAAAGGCTCAACATACCATACTTCTTGCTTCAATCACTCATAGACTCAAGCATAAAAGTGAATGAGGGAAATTCCCAACAATTAGCTCACCATGGGTTGATTAGGATCCTCAGAGAAGATGCCCTCCAAAATCTTGTAACTCCTATAACATGGTCAGTTTTTAGAGACATGCCAACAGAGGATGACATCAAAGATCTCACTTATGATATTAGTCCTACTGTCAGTGAAGAGGAAGTAAAACAGGAAGAGGAAGATACAGAAGGAGATGAGGATGAGATGGATGAAGAAGGAGCTGACACAGAGGAACATGATGAAGATGAAGAAGAAGAGAGAGAAGAGGAGGATGATGAAGAAACAGAGGAAGAAATTAAGGAGGAAACCGATAGAGATGATGAAGATCTATAAGAAGACGAAGACAGGAAAGACAGAGAGGAAGAAGGCAATGGAACAGAGGGGACAGAAAACAAGGAGGAGTCACCTAGGATGTCTCCAGAGGCCACTAAGAGAGAGGCAGAAACTGCCCTCACTGCTCTTATTACCCCAATCAAGCAAAAAGGAAAAAGGCAGAGGTAGACCCTGCTATATTTCAAAGCAAGAAGGAGCACAAGAATAATACAGGGGAAGCCACAAATATCAACCAAAATTCCTAGTGTGATTGAAGATTCCCCTACACAAAAGGACAAAATGCCTTCCCCTAAGTCCCCTATCACTTATGTGAGGAGGCCTACTACTAGATCAACTTCCTCAAAGGGAAAGGCAATCCTATAGGATCCACAGCAAAATCTATAGGAAGCAAAAAAAGTCCTACATGATACTCTGTTGAATCTACAGGAAGCACATAAATTGGAAAGGAAGGTAGGGGAGAAGCAAGAAGCTAAAGAGGAGGACCCAGAGACAAAAGAGCACAGCCCCCAACCTAACCTGGACTTCTATTACCAGTTTATTGAAGGAGGCAAGGTCATATCCAAAAATTTGCCATCCCATTGTTCTTCTAGCTTGAGAGGGAGATTAGGTTTTTTGGTCTTTTTAGGCAAAATCAAGTATTGAAGAGGGAGTCCATGCAGGTTGCTCGAATTTAATTTGATTTGTGGAAAAAACCTGTGAGCAGTTATGAAACCAACGTTTCGGACTGGCTTGGTGAGTCCATCATCAGGGCAATGAGATTTTTAATTTGAGAAGGAAGAGCGTATCACAGAACCTTATTAATAGTTGTTGAATTTTTTATTTTTTTTGGTCGGCTTTACAAATTTTTTAATTTAATTAATAATCATTTTATTA
>APFE031287925.1:91152-156285 GCA_000404065.3 Pinus taeda | reverse complement strand
AAGAGGTTTCCATGTGTTACTTAATTTTAAACCGTCATCTCTGTTCATGTTATTGGAGGTTTTTTCGATTTCAATGGCTTCCTTCACCCTTCTTTTTAAATAATGGTCTTCTTTGTGAATTAACCTTGCTTGTTCCATGCAGATATAATGTGAGGAGGAACATGCATGCTCAGCTAGACCTGATTTTTCTGACCTATTTTTTGAAATATCATTAATAAGGCTCTGTGATACGCTCTTCCTTCTCAAATTAAAAATCTCATTGCCCTGATGATGGACTCACCAAGCCAGTCCGAAACGTTGGTTTAATAACTACTCACAGGTTTTTTCCACAAATCAAATTAAAATCAAGTATGCAAACTAATTGTTCTTGTGGATGTGACAAGTGGACTGAAGGTGTTTGAGGATGACTAGAAGGTTTATGTAGTGTTTGGATGGTGTGGAGGGGTCCTAGGAGGCTTTTTGTGACTCCCTAAAGGTTTCCCATCAATTCGGCCTCAAAACAGGTTGTTTCAAGAAAACCAAGAGGATGTACTAGAAACCTACATGATGATCCTGTAGGAATTACAAGAAACCTACAGGATACAGCCGAGAGCTAATTGTGAGGTGTTGAAGGTGTTGGGAATATTAGGAAAGGTGTGTGATGGATGGAATGGAGTGTTAGAAGGTCTAGGAGCACTCAGGAGTCAATATCCAAGATAAGAGGTGGCTAGATTTGCTCAATGTGTTTAGGGGAATTTCAATGAAAAATGATGAAAAACTAGTGAGGGTGATGGTGAAGAAAAGGGATGGCTAAGGTGGATGAAGTGGAAGGGGTTTTTGGCTATGAAGTCTTGGTCTCCTCCTGAAGCACCTGCTCTGCATAAAACATGTGTGTCTTCCAAAAAACTATGCAACAAGATACATTTTCATAAATTAGAAAAGCAGAACTAATGAATCAATTGCCTTTATTATGCATGAAGAAAATTGCTAAAGGAAATGAAAGCATGAGAGAGATCTACTGCAGAAGTGGAGATGGAACAGATGACGATGAAATCTACCTTGCAACATTAACCAAACACTAAGTTAAAGAGATCAAACTCCAAAGCTCATAAAAGAACTAGAAATCTATGTTTTTGGGGCTACTTAAGGGTCCCTTCCTCAAGTCATGGTCCAAGAGGGAGGAAGTGAGGTCAAGACACCTGCTAACAACCTTATGGCGATCCTTTTTCTCCATCCTAACCTGCTACTTGCAATAAGGCAAAAATGGAAGCAAACTATCACACAACCAATCTAATCTACACTACTTGTAATGGAAATGCATCAAATAAGAAATTTAGCAATTAAACTATGAATCTACACTAAACATACATGTACAATCAAGAGGATCCTTGGCTGGTAGGGTTGGGCCCTAACCCAAGAGCTTTAGCCCTCTGAGCTAACTCAATGCTGGCTCAAAACAAAACTCATTCTTATTACCAAAACAACAAATTACATCGAAAAGAATTGTCACAAGTCTTGCAGCTCAAAAATAGAATAAAGTTTTACAATGAAAATTGGAATCCTACTGAGGTCCTAAGCCTCTCTACTTATACATATTAAGTTTCCAACGACTTCCTTAAAATTAGGGAGGCTCAACTCCCAAACTAGAGATAAATTGGTTCTTTGTCTCTCACTTGCTCGACTGCCTTCTAGTCCTCATGATTTGGTTGTTTGGACTTCGAGCTGATGGAGGAATATTCAAATGGAGGGGTAGTAAATGAGGAGGATTTACCTCCTATAATCCCTCTCACTTGTCCCATTCGAGTTTTGACCTTGGTCTTTGCCAAAATTCCTTGATTTTCTCCTTTAATCCTGTATTAAATGCACATTAGACCACAAAGCAAAATATCTAACTCTATCTCACCTCATAAACAAAATATAATCAAAAGCATGCAATAAGTTATGATAATAGTTGGTTTGACTAACCTAGGAGGTGAATTAAGGCCCATATAATTACCCAATGATGAGGCTCAACACATAGTATTCAAACATGAAGCATTGAACAACATTTACATTTCTCTTACAAGAAAGGAATACACTTATATGTTCCACTTGAATTTGTTTGGAACTGAATAATGGACAACCACTCTCTACCTAATAGTAGACACATCTATATTACTACAAGTTTCTTACAACTGATCACCCTCAATATAGATCCAATGTTTGAAGGATGCTTCCCTCCTAGAATTTCAACAAATGTACAATTAAAGGTGTAGAGTATGAAGGTCATTCTCCTTCGATTACAAGAAACATGAGTGCTTCCTCTCAAGCACTGAGTTTGATTATTCACATAACCAATTATGACCACTAGGGGTCTACACAACACAAAATAAGATCCTTCACCACTTCCTATGGTCCCTCGGTATTCCTCCCTCTATTCAATGCTTCTTGTGCACAATACAACTAGACAATCAAATTACTTTTGGTCTTCCTGTCTTAGGTTGAGGACTTCCTCACTGGTTTCCAATCACAATTCAAAATAAGGGATCCCTCATAGGTTGACCGTAATTTATACGACTACTTTTTCCCCCCCTTTTCAGGCAATTATCTCTCGTCCCTTGCAATCCCTAACCCACACAGGTTTACAGATCGCTGCATTCACAATGGGATTATGGGTTCCTTTTTCACATAATATCTATATCTCAAATCGCTACAAATCACATGCACACACAACCTCCTCCATCATCATAATGGTCGTCTTTCTCTTCCTAGTGTTGCCTCGTGTATTATAAATATGAGCCCCACCCCCCCAAGACCTTCTGCATGGTACGCAACCCGTGCTTGGGGTTGTCCAATACCTCCTCCCATATCTCTCTCATAAATGCTTGGAAGTTAGGTGGTTGAATTAGAACATCAAGGATTAGAAATATTATATTCAAGAAATAAAGGAAACTTCCCAATCTCCCTTATTAAATTCCTTAAGCAATTTTTCCTTTCAAACATTGGGATCCATATAAGCTAGGCCTTATTCTTTAGCTTCAACAACTTATAATTTAATTAATTAGGATATTTACATCAAACAATCCTAGCAAGACATCCATGCTAGCCCTCTAACATCATCACCCTTTAATCACATTTCTAAAACTTGGGAATTAGAAAAGGGATTGTGTAACAAAAATTCACATTGAAAAAAAATTAGAGAAAAGTTGTTATATCGCATGTAATTGCTTCGAAAATTAGAACTAAGGTTTATAAGTTATGTCTATAATTTCCTTTCATAATATGTGTTGATTATATATTTGTGTGTAACAATGTGTGTGTGTTCATTCTAATCATATTCAAATCACATTCATTTTATTTTTCTTTTATTATCTCGAGAATTTTGGTATACTCATTTCTCATATTTTTATTTCCAATTTATTCTTGTTGTTTGATATCAATATGTAATACAATTCACTCCCACTTTTAGCATACTAAGAGAAATGCTACTAGTGAAGTCCATGTTGAACATAATAAATTACACATCTCCATCATTTTGGGTTGTAAAAAGTGTCTCTTGACATGTAATGATACAAAAATGTATTTAAATGTCAATGAACCACTACGACAACATGCTTGATTTGAGCTCAACATGTCACTTGTGGGAATTGAATCTAGATGGGGAGGATAATAATCATTCCTCCTAGCACACACACACACACACATAGTACTTGAAAATAAAAATAAAAATCTTACTGCATGGATATGTGATTTCTACATCAAGTATATGGGAGAGATGTAACTCCTCTATACTCAACATGAAGTTTACATATGGAATATATGCATGTAATGGGGGTGTAGAGAACCAACATTAACATAATACACACACACACAGATAGCACCTTGAGGGATTTGATCCCCTTCAATACATGATAAATCTAGAATTAATGAATCTACACTCATATTAATTAGCCCATTTTAAATTTGACAAATCTAATTCACTTTAACTCATAGTAAGCAAAATTATCAAAATAATATCAAGAATATCTAATTTAATTAATTTAGAGTCTCTCTCTTTTTCCTTACCTATTTTCCTTTCTTAGTTTATGTTGCAATTTTTAAAAATGAACCCTTATCATGCATAAACCTTCATCTGTTAATGTTTATCTATAAACAATTTAGAAAGGCCCATATCCTTAGGGTTTCTTCATTAGATTCTCTCTCCTTTTCCTTACCCATTTTCCTTTCTTAGTTTATGTTGTAAATTTAGTAATGAACCCTTGTCATGCGTAAACCTTCATCTGTTAATATTTATCTGTAAACAATTTAGAAAGGCCCATCTCCTTAGGGTTTCTTCACTAAGTTTGTACGTCAAATGCCTAGCCTACATCATTACCTAGGTAGTTTGGTGAATACAACAACCTTGCTCAAGTTAACCGGGTTAGTTATTTATCTTGACCCATTCATTTTTCTATACATTTCATTATTAAACATAATCTCGATTGAAATATCCCCAAGCAGGGTTATAGGGACACACATCCCGAAAATTTGGGCCTGCAACACCACCATCAAATGAACCATTATATTTGTGGTTCCATTCACAACCACAGGTGGTAGTATGCCATAATCCTAACTACATGCGAGAGATGGGGTGGCTAAATACAATGTTTATGTGCCATAATGACCAAATATGGAAGGTGTCATTCAAGGCATGCGGATAAGAAACCTTGTTGTTATTGACAACATGATTGCCTGTATTTGCACACATAGTGAGTACATCAACTAGTCTTATCAAGGAATGATTGGGTACCACTCCTTTTGATCATGAGCCAAGATGATGTTAATACAGCGCATTGCTTTGGAGCATGCACTTGTTAGTCTCCAAGGTCTTCCTAAAGTTCATTCTTATTTCTCTCATTTTCAAATTAATCCTCCATTTCAGTTTGTGCTCACCAATCTTCTATGCTTCAAGCGAGAATAGGTAGGAAGAGTCAATAAAGGCGCAAGGGACCATATGGCCCTTCAATCCAACAACTTGCTTAGGAGGTTGTAGGTGTTTACTGGGCGCAGATGTCCCACATATCAAGGAACAAATTGTCACTGACAAAGTTGAACTTTGAATTGGCAAGAACTCTATGCATGATTAGGACATAGATGAGGATATTGGAAACTAGATTTTAAACATAAGAAATTCAAGAGCCAAAGACACCAAGTATTGGAATACTATGGAATTTCACTGGAATGTCAAGGCAATGGTGGGTAAAATTCCGCAGGACATGGATGAAGCTAGGAAGGAATTTTTGTTAAAGTTCATTAAATTCACACTCCCAACTCAAGGAAATCAACTCCAATCTTTCCTCTTCTTCCTCTCAAGCTCCTACCAAGGATGATGATGCCCATGAGAACTATCAACTCTCTCTTGGTATTGATTTTTATTACATTGGTTCATAGTTAGCATGCATAGTTATATAATACTTTGGTGTGTTTTTTCTAGGCATTTTTGTTTTGAAAGGTTATGGAATCATAATCATACTCATGTAACTGTTGATTATCTAGACATTTTTATTTTTATTTTGAACCTATCTCAAACATTATGTATAGATGGTTTATTTTTTGTTGTCGGTTAAATTTCCGTGCCTGTAGACCAATAATTAAGCATGTTTTGTACAATGCTATTTTTAGTTCATTAACAAAATCAAAAACATAGATTACAAAAGAAAAATTAATTTTGATTGAAATAATTTTATATAAGATAGGTTAGTTCAATGAAAATAATGTTGGTACAAATGGTAAATTTTTAAAATAGGGATTTAAGTTTCTTTTGTATATCAAGCATTTTGGGAGAATTAGCTACTTGAATCTCACTCACATGATACAATCTCATAATAAAAATGATATTGGTACACAGTAAATTTTAAATATAATATTTTATGTTTATTTAGAAAATTAGTTATTAAATGTCACACGAAATAATATAAACCTAAATATTCAATTAATATAAGAATTTATATTTATAAACAATAAATTTTTCTTTATATTCAAAAATTATTTTTATTTTAGAAAAATATTAAATATATATATATATATATATATATATATATATATATAATTTTATTTTTATATTTTGTAACTTATTTCAAATACAATAAAATGAAAAAAATTATATATAAAATTATAATAAAATATTATTAAAAAAAGTCATACTATTATGAAGCGTATATATTATTACATCTCTTAACCACTATAAACTTAATTAATTAATATGATATAAGATAAAATAATCTATCAAATTTGGATAAAAATATTATCTATCGTTGACAAAATTACGAAATTTTAATACAGGAAGTTAAAAGTTTAAAGTTTTTGAATAAATTCAACTTCCTATTGAAACTTTGAGAAATATTGAACCTTTAAGAAATATTAAACTAAGAGGGAAAAATAAAAACAGGAAGGAAATGCTAGGATTTTAAGCACTCCGGTTAAGCCTTTACATATTTGATGCAATTAAAAGTTTAAAGTTTTTAAGTTTTTACATAAATCCAATCTTCTATGAAAGTTTTGAGAAATATTAAATCTTTAAGAAATATTAAAAGTTTAAAGTTTTTAAATAGATCCAACCTTCTATGAAAGCTTTGAGAAATATTAAACCTTTAAGAAATATTAAACTAAGAGGAAAAAGTAAAACCAGAAGAGAAATGCTAGGATTTTAAGCACTCCTGATTGATACCAGATGAAAGTGAAAGTGAAGGTAGGGTTTAACTTCCAAGACTTCGACATGGAGTTTATATATATATTTATTTATTTTGGTTAAGCCTGGAAATTGGTAGGTCAGAGTTCGTGTATTCAAAGCATGGAATATATCGAGGATAATCATGAAAATAAATTATTGTTACAACAGAGTACACGTGTCATTATGCTAGGGGATGATGCCTTCCATTGTACTTCAAAATAATTAAAGCCTTCATCATGATGCCAGCCAAGACATTTCAGAGCAAGAGTGTGTGCAGATGAAAACAAAATAAAAAGTCATACGTTCATTGAGTACAAATCAGGGATGTGAGGAATCTATATATTTAATATTATAATTCACTACTTTTTAGCATTACATTTATTTAAAATTATAACAAATTTCCACCATCCAAACATGTCCAATCAGTGTAGGAATATGATGCGTATCTTGAAGTGGAATGCCCATTATTTTTTCCTTCATGGACAAGTGAGTTAATACACTCAAATATATCAAAGTGGTCAGTGTCCCCACCCTGACACCATGTGAAAAGAATTGCTTCCACTACTTTGCCTGTATCATCGTGAAGTGAGCTGCTGTATTTCCAGCTCATATTTTGCAAATTTATTAACAGCCCATTTCTTTTGCACACGGATTTAAAAATTTTAGCATTATGGTTTGAGTCTCAGGTGGTCCTGTGATCTTACTAAAATAGAATTTTCATGCCTGGGTGTCTGCTTTCTACCTTGCTCTTATCTTCTTATCTACTGAAGACTGCTGGAGTTGCAACAGTAGTGGAGAAAAGTGTTGCAGTTGCAACTAGCTGTGCAAAAGACTTGTAATTGTAACTAGTGGTGCCACTTAATAAATAAATGTGATGATAGGAATACTTTCATGTGTTCTGAGATTCTTAATACTATTATGATTACAAATAGTATTGACCAGGGATAAATAAGTATTACTATCTTGAAAAATAGTCCATGGACCACACTATGATTTGAGATGTTCATAACATGCAAAAGCTGGAGAAGAAAATTTTTAATTCCAAATGGATGTTATATGCAACTGCCCACAAATTCATGTTTACAGAAGAAGAGGACACACAAACACTATACTTACAAACTAGTGTACTAAGTCCTCTGATTACCAAACAGAGCAGAGGAAGAAGAAATTATGAACAATTCCATGGAGAGGAGGTACTACTTCTGAGTACAATCATGCATAATGTCTACATAAATTACAACCATTCTTACTGCTGCTGCAGCAACACTGGATTCAATCCAAACGAACAAAACCATCACCCTCTCTGCCCTTTGTACTCAGTAATACTTCCGCCAAATCAAGGGCCTGAGAGAAGAAGCTATCTTCCACAAACAATTCTCCTCACTGTTGCTACTTGGTGTCATCCAGTGCTAGACATAAATTGTCCATAGCTATTATTCTTTTATTGCATACCTACAGACTTGAGACACTGACAACTCCTACCTGCAGCCACTGTCTCCTAATTACACATGGGGGTTGCTTCGGAACGATCCCAAGGCCTTGATAGCTGCTGCCCTCAGAATATATTGGTGGTAGGCAGCAGCTAATGCAGCTCCACAAAAAGGACCTACCCAGAAAATCCACTGCACGGACAATGGCCATACTCGTGAGGTTCGTGTATCAGATTTAGCAAATAGTAGTTCTGCTGAATAATCCTTATGTTCATACTAAAGCAGACCAGCTGGTACTAATCAACAGAAGCTTCACAAATTGCAAGCACTACAATCTCGATTACAGAATTCACAAATTTATCCTTAAACACAAACACATGCCCACTACATCCACCATATTAACTTTAACCAAAAGAAAAGACAAGTTGTAGACTTATGAAAAACCCAAAAACCCCAATATGGTGACTTAGATCCCTCTCTTCTCTTATTCTACACTTGCAGTGTACAAGCACAATATATATAGGTCAAAACCTGAGCTACAAAAGACACTGATAAGAAACTATCAGAAAACCCCAACAAGTTTTTAAAAATGTAGATAAATACTTACGTGATCATTCCAAGATTGTTTGTGGCCATAAATCACTGCTGCTCCGAAGCTCCTTGCAGGGTTGATGCCTGTCCCAGTGATGGGAATGGTGGCCAAATGTACCATGAAAACAGCAAAACCAATAGGCAATGGAGCCAAGACCTACACACCCAAAGCAAGTCTAATGAAATTCCTGCCCTTAGGCAAGGCCCTATGCAAATACAAAACTACCATATATATGTATATTTAAACATACAGGAACATGGGAGTCTCGAGCACTGCGCTTGGGGTCGGTTGCAGAGAAAACAGTGTAAACCAGCACAAAGGTGCCGATGATTTCAGCTGCCAAACCCACACCCTTGGTGTATCCGGAATGCACATAGTTAGCTCCACCCCCATATTTATCATAGAAACTCTTCTGGAAGGCCTTCACCAATCCAGTCCCACAAATGGCCCCCAAACACTGTGCTATCATATACAGAACAGCCCTTGGCAAGGAAACCTTTCTAGCTAAAAACAGGCCAAAAGTGACAGCAGGATTGATATGCCCTCCTGCAACAGCAAACAAAACAAGGAATTCAGAAATCTCAACCATAACAGTGACCCTGTGCTGCTGAACTAACATTATATATAGAATGGATCACCATCCTGGAAGGCTTACTAACCTGAAATACCAGCAGTGCAGTAAACCAAAACGAAAATCATGCCCCCAAATGACCAGGCAATACCCAACACCCCAACACTCCCACAGTTTGTTGCGTTCCTGGAGTGCCCAATCACAGTAGCAATGGTAATATAGAGAAACAACAATGTAGCAATGAATTCTGCTATCAGAGCCCTGTAAAATGACCAGAGCTTGAATTCACTAGTATCAATAAAAGCTGCAGGAGGTGGGTCTGTGTAGTCCTTGGAGGTAAACCCCTGCTGCTCCAATTCCTTGTCTTCCTTTGTCATGACTGCCGGTACTGAACTTTTGCTACTACTACTGAACTCGACTTCTTCTGGGTTTGGGGAACAGAGGCTCAGAATTGCGTGGGAGAGGAGAAACAGAGAACTCGGATGTTGTTGCAGAGGCAACGAATGGATGAATGGGCTTGACGAGCATGGAATTTCATGGACCCTTTGAGTTATATTTATGGGGTAGATCAGAGCTTAATTGCGTGGATGACGACAAAAGCTTAGTCCTGCCGCCCAAAACCGGCTCCTTCGGATGGGGCCCATCCAAAACGTTCATGGAATTTTCACTGCGTTTGCTAAGAGCATTCTACATATCCATTAAAAAGATCGAAATTTATACCCAGCAAGGGCTTCTTTTGTGAGGTTGGTACATCGGTTTCTAAGAGTTTTATTCAAAAGCGACCACCGGATAACAGAGGAACTTTTTCCTTCAATAACTCTGAGTATATTAATTATGTTTTAAAATCAATTAATTAAGGTTGTATATTAATTATGTTTTAAAATCAATTAATGTTGCGAACTTTAGGTATATCTATTTATTATTAATTAATGTTGTGAAGTTGGTTATTCTGGAATTAAGTTTATAATTTTATTTTTATTTTAAACCATGGTTAGTGGACCGTGATCATTTAATCACTGCAAAAACTCAGAGCTTTTGTAAAGTTTTATTTAAAAGTGATCATAAGTTAAAAATGATTTTTTCGCGGGAGCTTAAGTATATTAATTTATTTTTTAATTAATTAATTAAATATGTCAGCTTATTTGGAATTAAGTTTATAATTTTAATTTGATTTTTAATTATTATTAGGTGGATGTGAAGAATTATGTCAGCTTATTTTGGAATTAAGTTTATAATTTTAATTTGATTTTTAATCATTATTAGGTGGATTGTGAAGATTTAATCAAGTTTATAATTTTAATTTGATTTTTAATAATTATTAAGTGGATTGTGAGGATTTAATCACTATATAATAGAGTTTTTGTAATTTTTTATTCAAAATAGACAATTAGTTAATAAAAGATGTTTTTGTTTTTATTGGGCTCTAAATAGATTAATCATTTTTAAAATCAACTAATTATGTCGTGAAAAAGGCTATTTTCGTATTAAGCTTATAATTTTACTTTAATTTTTAATAATTTTTAGGTGGATGGTGAGGATTTATTCATTATAGAATAGAGTTCTATTCAAAAGTGACCACTAGTTAACAAATCATTTTTTCCATTCTATTAGAACTTTATGTACATTAATCATTTTTTTAAATCAATTAATTATTTCATGAAGATGACTATTTTGGAATTAAGTTTATAAGTTTTTATTTAATTTTTAATAATTATTAAGTGCAGATCCTATGGAATAGAATCTTTTGTAAAATTTTATTCAAAAGTGACCATTAATTAACAAATATTTTTTTCCTTCTATTGAAGCTATATGTACATTAATCATTTTTTAATATCAACTAATTATGTTGTGAAGGTGACTATTTTGGAATTAAGCTTATAGTTTTAATTTGATTTTTAATCATTATTAGGTGGATGATGAAGATTTAATCATTATAGAATAGAATTTTTGTAGAGTTTTATTCAAAAGCTATCACTAGTTAACAAAGGGAATTTTCCCTTCTATTGGAGTTCTAGGTACATTAATCATTTTTGGGTTGAGAGGCACTCTACAACCCAATATAGGGTAGATGTGTGTAGGTGTAGTATAAGAAAGTTGGTCAACATTTTTATATGTTAGTTCAATATGACTTTATATTAATATTAATAAGTTCAATTTATAAGATGTAAAGGATTTGTAAGCATTTATATGTAGGCTCCATTAAATAATAATAAAAAATTAAAAGTATTTTTGAGCCTAGCATTGGGGAGATGTTGTATTGTACATAAAAAATTAAAAGTAATAAAAATAATACAATTCAATTTTGTTATATTGTAATTTTGTTTTATTAATAAAAATATGAATAACTTTTAGATAAAAGAAAGTCATAACATATACATCAGATTAAAATATAAGTAGTAGTTATAAGTTAAGATCATTTTACCTTATAAACTAAAATAAAGATTCTGTAACCATATTTAAATTTAATTAATAAGCTCATAAACACTTTAATACTTACAATAAACATACAATATAACAATATTTTTAACCATGAACATTCACTCCCATTTTATCATAGATATTATTAACTTGTTAATAGGCTTTGTTACAATACAATGGGCCAATGCCATAGTTCATCAATACCACATATCCAAAAACCATCTCTTCTTTCTTCTTTTTTTGTTGAAGCAAGAGTCGGTCCTTCTATTTAATTATATCATAAAAAAAAATTACATAAAGTACAACATACCCAAAGAAGATGTGGGCCATAAAGTTATCGAGCCACACAAAGTCTTGGGAGTTGAGCCAAGGGCCCACAAAACATAACATCGTGACCTCCAAAATTCAATCTTTTGCCAAGACTTTGCGATCCACCTCCTGAGACCTAACGGTTGAGGATCTATTTCGAAAAGCAAACATGCAAACCCTTTAAGCTTTGAATCGGACCCGATAAGGATATAGAGACAACAATATAAAGATTTCGGGTCTGCCTGGGAGGATAACCCTCGAGAATGTAATCCGCCCGAAATCCACCAATCCCAACCTTGCTGGGTAACTTACACAGTAATTAACTACGCCCGTGGACACGAAGTCTAATAAAGCCACAGCTTAAGTTAATTTTGGGTCCATTTGGCATGGTATTCGCCTTGCAATTTTCCATGCGAAATTCCTACGATTGCCTCTATTTTTCCTATCTGCTAGCATGTTATCTAAGCACCTGGCATAGCTAATTCAAAGGAGATCTTTAGTGATTTTCGTTTTCATACAAAGACTTGTCCTATATATTGACTCCTGCCCAAGAACTTTAGGTTTGTAGAGTTCTGGGGACATATTCCCACCTGAAGACCAGATATCCTGTCTGCATATTTCCATGCACTGCTTCATCGAATAGACCAAAATTCCTCTGTTTCCATTTGTCTACCTCCTGCTAGTTTCCCCTGCTCTGATAGAACTCCTTGTCCACATTCGCTTGTCTGAGACATTCTTCCCTCAATCTACCTTGGGGGATCTCTATCCAGTCATATTTTTTATTGCTCTTAGCACATAGTACATCTTCATCAGCTAATATATCTGCTAATTTGTTGGTTGTTTGGCGCACATGAGTAAAACTAAGGGATCTCATGTTCTACAGGTGGGATTGAATCCATTGATAAACTTGCAGAAGTCACCAATGTCTCGTTACTTTATCTGGAGCTGAGCCATAGCAAATTTTCTTGGCCGAATTAATAATCAATTTGGAATCAGCTTCAATTATGGTATTATGAATATTTGAGTCCCTTGAGATTTCTAGGCATTGCTCAAGGGCCATGAGCTCTACCATATTAATAGTGGCTTTCCCCAAATGACTATGAAAGATGGTTTTTATGAAACCCTCTTCATCTCTTATTACTCCTCCATACCCATCCATACCCAAGTTTCCTTTTGATGCCCCATCTATATTTCATTTCATAAAACCCTGAGGAGGGGGGGGGGTTGCCAGAAATCCTTATCAGCTAGTATATGACTTACATTCATGTTTTTGCCGTGTGGGACAAGTCCCTAAATACTCAAATGTAGTAGTATCTGCACATCCGTGTCTTTTGGTTGGTCCTTAGGGGGTTTTTTAATGAGGGTTCCTACCATCTCATTGAGTTGTCTTAAAATCTGAGCCATGATGCTCTCGGAAGAACCTTTCCTGTTCTTGAATATTCTGTTGTTGCGTTCTTTCGAGATATCCCATATTAGAAAGCCTGGAACTAAAGCCCAAGATTTGCTGGTTATTTCATTATTAAGAAATTTTTCCTCCACTTCTTCAAAGTGCTGGTAATGTTGCCCATGTCCCTGTCTGTTTGTTTGAATATTGAAGCTACCTAGTTCCACAAGGCGGATGTGAAAGGGCAGAAGTTGAGTAGGTGATCCATAGTTTCTTCTTGTAATTCACATAGCTGGCATCTAGATGGACTAGATACCCCTCTTTTCCTAAGGTTTTCCCAGCTCAGAATTTTTTTATGCTACACTAACCACGTGAATAGTTTGATTTTTATCCAGCTTTGCTTCTGCCATAGGTCCTTCCATACCCAATCAAGGTTTGGAAAGTTGAGCCTAAGGGCTACGCGCTTGGCCTCTTTGAGGTTAAAGTTGCCTTCATTGTTTTTGCCCCATCTTAGCTGGTCTGAATTTGCTGATGTTAGAATCTTTCTCTGTTCCAAGATGGTTGTTAAAGCTTCTGCCTGTGCCTTCAATGGGGAGTCATCACTGTATACCAGGTTCTTCCATATTCTCCATTTTCCCTCGCTTCTTTCCTGATCCCAGAAGCCATTTACCCTGAGTAACCCTTTGTTTTCTGCATCATTCTTGAGATTGGCAAATTCTTCTCATAACAGCTTAGGTTCATGTTGCCAATTATCTTCCCAAAACCAAGCAAGGTTTCCATCTCTTATTTCCCAGAAACTGTGTTTCTAAACAATGGCTCTATTCTCCCAAGCTTTGTTCCAAATGTGGGAGCCTTTGATGAGCCCAAACATTATAATGTGGTCCCTTTCTTGCAAATTGTTTACATATTTTTGTTTCCACATTTTGGCCCAGGGTGAAGCTGAATCTTTTAGCCATATCCACCATAATTTTGCCCCCAAAACTTTGTTAAGTATTTTAGGATCATCAAGTCCCAAAACTCCATGTGTCTTAGATTTATAGATCTTTTCCCAAGCTACCAAAGCCCATTCTTTTTCTCTTCCCCTTTGCCCCAAAGGAAATCTCTTTGGATATTTCTGCATTGTTGCATAACTCCTTTAGGAGTTGGAAGGGCTGAAAACATAAATATGGGGATAGTTTGTATGACATCTTTTGTGAGCACTAGTCATCCTGCTAAATTCAAAGACCTATTTGTCCATTTCTGGATTTTGTCCTGGAGCTTATTAGTCATAGCTTCCAAACTGCCTTGCTCAGAGGTTTGTCTGTTAGAGGTACTCCTAAATATTTGTAGGGTACCATATCTCTTTGAAATCCTAGAATTCTAGATATATTTCTCTGAATAGCAATGTCAGTATTAAAAAAGAAAATCCTTAATTTGGTAAGGCTTACCTCTGTACTCGCAACCATTGCAAATTCGTTCAATATTTGTTTGTAGGCTAGAGCTTCCTTGACCGTTGTTGTACCCTGCAGCATGGTATCATCCACAAATTGTTGATGGGTCAAAGCATCTGCATTCATGGTGAGTTTGAGACCCTGGATTTGGCCTTCTTCTTTGGCATATTTGATAGCATTACCTAGCCCTTCCATCATGAGAATAAAGAGGAAGGGTGAGAGTGGATCTCCTTGTCTAAGACCTCTGGAAGGTTTAAAGGTTGTGGATGGTGAACCATTTAACAGGATTGAAAAACTGGAGGTAGTTACAAGGGCCATTACCCATCTTATCCAGTTATGGTCGAAGCCATAACCTATGAGAACTTCCCTGATGTAAGCCTGGCTTAGCTTATCATAAGCCTTTTCCAGGTGAAGTTGTATAATCATTCCTGTGTGCCTATTGTTCTTAAGTGAGTGAAGCACCTCATGAGCTTGAATGATATTGTTGAGAATTTGCCTACCTTCCACATATCCAGTTTGCTCCTCAGACACGAGAGTTGGAAGAAGGGGCTTAAGCCTGTTGGCAATTAATTTGGAAATAATTTTGTACACCACATTGCATAATGCTATTGGTCTAAATCTATCTAGTGTCATAGCATTATCCTACTTTGGAATCAAGGATATGAAAGAGGTATTGAGCACCTTCAAAAAAGTTTTGTTTTTCCTTAAGTCCTCCACCACATCGATGATATCGTGCTTGACTATTCCCCAACATGCTTTGAGGAAGTCAACATTGAAACCATCTGGACCTGGTGCTTTTCCATTTTTCATCTCTTTGATGACTCCACTGACCTCCTCTTCATTCACTAGTCTGTTTAGATTATAATTGTCTTCTCTTGTCACAAGCTTAGGAATGTGCTTTGTACAGTCATTGATGAATTGTGATCTGTCTAAGAGAAGTTCTTCAGATATGCCTTGGAAATGTTGAACCATAGCAGCTTCTATTTCTTTGTGGGTATTGAGTTGATTTCCTTGAGAATCTTTGATTTTTGAAATCCTGTTATGAGACCTGTGATCTATGGTAGATTTGTGAAAAAACCGTGTATTCCTTTCTCCTTCTTTTAGCCATTGTACCATTGATTTCTGTTTCCATATTATCTCCTCTTGCTTGCATAATCCTCCCCATTCCTGTTGATGATGGTCAGCTTGTTCCTTTCTCTCCTCGTTGAAGCCATCTGTGATGAGGATCTAGTTAATTTCTTGTAGCTTCCGTTCAACTACTTTTTTGGCTTCAAAAATGTTGCCAAACTCATTCTTATTCCAATCTTTAAGCCTAATTTTGATGTGTTTCAATCTTTTGTGCAGGAAAAACATTTTAGTGCCCTGAACTTGGATACCCTCTGCCCACCATTTTTTAATATTGCTGATAAAGTCAGGATGGGTAAGACAAATGTTTTCAAACCTAAAAGGTCTGTTTCTTGGAGTTCCTATAAAGGACACTTCAAGTTGAACATGCCAGTGATTTGAGCCACCAAAAGGGAGTATCGTAGCTAACAAGTCAAGGCCTGTAAGGGTGAGGTCATCCGAGATAATAAATCTGTCTAGTTTTGAAGCCACTTGAGACTCTCCTCCTCTTTAATTATTCCAAGTAAAGATACCATTACTTGTATCTGTATCTACTAGCCTCATGTTGTTTATGAAATTTGGAAATGCTATGGAATCTCTGCCTAGTGATCTGGTTCCACCTTTTTTTTTTTTCTGATAGAGACCTGATCATGTTAAAGTCCCCTCCTGGAATCCAGGGGATACCTAAATGTTTGTTTCTTAATTCCTCCAGTGAGGTAAGAAGCCCAAGTTTGTCTTCAGGCTTTTGTGGATGATAAACATTCGTGATCAAATAAACTACCTTGTCCCCCAAAGGTTGGATGACCACTGATAGATAGTTCCTAGATGCTTCAGCATCTAGGATTCCTATTTTCTGAGGGTTCCAAAGTGTGAGAATTCCTCCTGCTGTTTTATCTGTTTTAACTTCTAGATATTCATATTTAATCAGCCATTTGCTATGTATTTCTCTTATTTTTTCTATTGAACATTTTGTTTCCTCGATAAATATCATATCTAGTTTTTCTTCTTTCATTCTATTGCTGAGATTTCTTTGTTTCCTTTTGCTTCCTAGACCCCTAATATTCCATGTTGTAAGCTTCATTAAGAAAGATTTGTAAATGAGTAATTAGTTAGGTCTTTCATCTTACTTGAGTTGATCATGAGTTTTCCACATTCAATTAGCAGCTCATTCTATTTTTTTCTTCCTCTTTTCCTTCCTGGGTTATTGGGAGCTTGTCCCCCTATTGCCTCCATAGTTTTAACCCCTCCATTATCCTGACTATCATAGTTTCTTTTGACCCCTACACCCTTTGCATATGTTCTCTAGAGGATGAGTTGTTGTACTCTGTTAAATTCATCTTAAGGTAGCGAATCCACTCCTTTGGTTGTTCCTTCCTCCAGGAACTTTTCTAGATCGAGATGCTCCCTTTCTAGTATGTCCTGCAGTTCATGATCCTCTATACCCACTTCGCTTGGGGTCATCTCTTGGTCCCTATCAAGTTCCATAGTGCTTGGCTAATCCTCCTTTTGCTGGCTTTTATCAGGTCTATCCTCCATGCTCTCATCCTTTTCCTTCTCTATAGGATTGTCCTTCATTACTTGATTCGTTCTTTCATCCCCCTCTTCTTCTTCTAATACCTTGAACCTATTATGACTAAGCTGTTTTTCCTCATAGCTTTTTTTTGGTGTTTTCTCCCTCCTTTTCCTCTGCCCCCCACCTTGGTAAGGCTTCCAGTCTCTTTACCTGAGGTTGCTTTGATGCTGCTCTCCATTTCACTTAAAGGGAAGTCTCTGAAGAGGTGCCCATTTTCATGGCATTTGCGACATCTGAAGGGTACATGCTCATAGTCCACCGCCTATACCCATTCTTCATCATATACTTCTAGAATTATTTCATCTGGTAAAGCCCCAGAAAGGTCCATTTCCACGCATATTTTGGCAAAGGAGGTATACTTTCCTTGTAGAGTGGCTTCTGATATTTTTAAAAAATGTCCTAGTTTATTACCTATGGCTTTTGATGATTTTGGCAGCCAGTAATCTAGAGGTAGGGAATATAGTCTTACCCATACCGGCACCAATGTAAATGTTTCTCACTTCGGAACAAAGTTCATTACCCATGGCCTCATATAGAAGCCTGCAGCTGCATAGAAGTAAGGTCCTCCTTCAAACACCCTGTCTTTATCCACTAGGTTCGTAAACACAACTGTGAAGAAACCCTTGGATCCAAGGTGTAAATCTATTTATCCCTTAGGTTTCTAATGGTTCTTTATCCATGCATCTAGTGCCTTCTCCATTGGCCAAAACCCCATGAATTTACATATCATTATATAAGTCGCCATGTGCTCCCTGTGCGCCTGTAGTGCTGGGTCACTTAACACCACTCGGGGTGTGATGGATGCCTTAGGTTTACATGGTATTTTCCTACTGTTGGGGTCAGCCTTCTGATTATCTAGTCCTGTACGCTTCTCTCTTCTGACTTCCTCCATTTCTGCCTTCCTCTGTGCTCTGTTGTTTTCCTATTTTCCTCTGTCTGTACCCCCGGTTTCCGCTTCCATGGGCTTCTTGAAGCGGTTTGATACAACATGACTATAGGAGGGAGTGGAGCTCCCCCTTCTCGCCCCTCCATGGTGCCCAACTCTGAAATCCTGCTACAAACCCTAGTTCCGTGCATTTTTAGAGCTCCCTACCGCGTTTCAAAAAGCCATCTCTTTTTTTAGAATTAAAATATTTTACAAATATTTTATTTGAATATAATTTTATAACATTTTTTTAAATAACTCTAAAAACAACAAGATTATAATTAATTTTGAGATATATCTAAACATTTTATCACATTAAAATATGTAAGATATAAGTTGTAACTATAAATTAAGATCTATTTTAGCATATAAATTAAAATAAAAATTTTGTAAACATATATATTTTTTTCTTTTATAGGTCAATGATCTTTTTATTAATCAAAGGGAGAGTACATAGTTATCAAAATGCAAGTAGTCTCACCCCGACTGAGTTTGTTGACCAATGCTCTCACCATATCACAAAAAAAGAAGAGCAAAGACAGATTAGAGGTCCAAAGGCTGACTGGCCAAAAGCACCAAAAGACAAATAGAACTAGAATAACACATGTGACCATGCTTAATCATTAGAAGTAATTGGTGTTGGATTGTCCGACCCAGTCTCTCGAGGGGGGGGGTGATACGAACACTAAACATGTTGCTCGAAGTGAGCCAACCACGTTTCCAACTTCTCAACCCTTTTATCTAGCAAATTTTGACCCCACCAAACCACTGCAATACTTTCTCTGACATGGCATTGAAAGTAATGCAATTAATTTAGCGTGGAAATGACAACCTCATGCTCTTCCTTTTTGATATTTTTGTATGCTTCCAAGTGATTCAGAATAGACTTGAGCAGGCCACGAAAGGCATTAGAGAGAATCTGTCAGCCAACAACTCCTATGCGCCCCTGCATGCAGCTCTAACCCCACACACCTTCTCGACCCCCATGATCCACACTACCTCTTTTACTACCTCTAGTTGCACGTCCGCCTCACATTGAGCTTGCACCATCTCTTCCACCATGAGTTCCCATCGACACTTTGATCACACCCCTAGCAGCACGCCCACCCTGCTTGGGTTTTTCCACAGCCCTACCCCCCAATGCCATCTTCTATTTGTTCCAGGAACCACCCTGACTAGACGAAGCTCCTCTTTGCATGGGTTGGGAACGAGAATTACGCGACACAAGTTGCATAATGAGTTCCAAAGAAGACACCCCTAAGACAAGACCCACAATGATTTGCAAAACCTCCAAACAATTTGTGAACCAAATTGTGTCAGACACCAACCCACTATCCAACAAAAGCCTTCCCCCCAAAACTGAAAACTACCACACACTTGCTAGGAGGGAGGTGAGGACACCCAAAAACAAGAACCAAGTTAGCCAAACAGATGGCTCTTCCACTCCATTGATGGGGGTAACACTTAAGAATAGAGGCGCGGGAAAAAGGACTTGACACCAGAGCAAAAACAGTCAAGAGACAAACCCAAGCCAATTAAAGACCGAGATGAAATCCACCAAACCTCCCTGGAACCTCCAAGACCAATTATTTCTTACCTAGTGATGCATCTCAGAATTCCAAGGTAAAACCACATAGAGAGGAAAAACCATAAGAGTTCCAATGGATAACAGACCCAAGCACCATCTCAAACACAGAAAACACTCAAGGAAAAAGTTATTAATCCACACAGGAAGGGACACTAAGACTGACCATCTTACCATGCAAATTTCCCTCAATCTACTGACAGAAGCAAGGAACCAGGAACAGAAAAAAGAACTTGAAGTTTTTACTGGCGTTTCATGATGGAGGGAGCAACAACATCGTTTTCTCCACCACTCTCAAACTACTCGAAGGTCAAAGAGCCCAGACAGACAAACAATGCTCAGACCAAAATCTACTAGCCTCCACACTACCAATGTAATATAAAATTCCATAACCCAAGCGTTCATCATTAATCAACTTACCTTACCAACACACATTCCCGCAGAGGATGAATGAAGGTTCATATGCCACATTGATCCCCTCACCTTGCACCTTACAAAGTTAGAGGACTGACAAGCTTTCTTGCTTCCCACATGCCTTATGTTAATATTCATTGCACACGCGTCGAACACATCTTGAATTTCATCACCCCCCATCAAGGAAATTTTGTAAACATATTTAAATTTCATTAATAAACACATAAAAACTTAATAGCTACATTATAACAAGAATTTTAACCATGCCACATGGATATTAGCCCCCAATTTACCATGGGCCAATACCTTGGCTTATCAATACCACATGCCCAAAAACCATTTCTCATTTCACAATCAAAATATATATATATATATATATATATATATATATATATATATATATATATATATATATATATATATATATATATATATATATATATATATATATATATATATATATATATATATATATATATATAATATATATATATATATTATTACATTTTTTTGTAGAGACACTCTCCAACCCAATATGGAAGAGATGTTGTAATGTTATATTATTTTATGTTATTTAAACATTTTGACTCAGTGAAATTACATAAAAATAGAAATTAAATTAAAAAATAAAATTAATAACTATAAAATTTAAGTATTGAGGGTCTTTACAGTGCATTATATTAGATATCATTTTTTGGGATTCAACTGTGTTAAGAAAGTCATTCATCTATGACCATTTCCATGAGGCAAAAAACTTGCTAAGGTTTTGCAAATGGGGTAGCAAGCTAAGTGGGATTGATTTTGGGGGGAAATCCACAGTTAAGCGCTTGAGTCAAAGGTGATCTGGGATGGGTGACCTCCCAAGAAGTCCTGGTTACAGAGTGCAAGCCCCATAAGTGATGATTGACGCTATGTGATTCATTTCACTAGTTTCAATCCCATTTCTTCACCCCTGTGAGCATCACCCGATGCAATGAGTGCTAAGTGGACTATTCAAAAATCATGAGAAAGTAGTTAGTTACGACTACCTCTCATGGAAATGGTCATAGATGAATGAATTTCTTAATGCAGTTGAATCCCAAAAAATGATATCTAACTATAAAAGTATTAATTATTAATATTTAAACTAGCTTAGATCCATCTTAACTCCAGATCTATCAAGCTTCAAGAGGGATCAAATCTCTCTAGTTGCAAAAATTTCCTCAAGTTTTTCACTGAAAAAAGAAGTTTGCACCTAAAGAGATTTGATCCCTCTTTATGCTTGATATATTTGGAGTTAAGATGGAGGTGTAGGTGGCTATTTTGAAATTAAGATTATAATTTTAGTTTGAGTTTTAATAATAAAAAAATAGTGTAAGCTTGTTAAGACTACATGTTCATCGTGTCCAATATATCACCTCGATCCGGATGGGGAATTGAACTGATGACTTCACATCAAGAAGTGCCTTAACATAGCACTAGTGGAGGTGGCTATTTTGAAATTAAGATTATACTTTTAGTTTGATTTTTAATAATAAAAAACATTGTAAGCTTGGTAGGACTACATGTTCATCATTCCAATATATCATCCCAATCCGGGTGGGGAATTGAATCGACGACTTCACATCAAGAACAAAGCACCAAATCATTGTCTATCCAAGACCCCATAGATAGTCTAATTTTTAATAATTATTAAGTGAATGGTGATGATTTAATCAACATAGAATAGATTCTTTGTAAATTTGTATTTAAAAGCTACCAGTGGTTAACAAAATATTTTTTCACTTCTATTGGAATTTTATGTACATTAATCATTTTTTAAAATCAATTAATTATATGGTGAAGATGACTAGCTATTTTGGAATTAAGCTTATAGTTTTAATTTGATTTTTAATCATTATTAGGTGGATGGTGAGGATTTAATTACTATTGAATAGAGGTTTTATAGAGTTTTATTCAAATGGTATCACTAGTTAACAAATGAATTTTTCCCTTCTATTGGAGCTCTAGATACATTAACCATTTTTTAAAATCAATTAATTATGTCATGAAGATGGCCATTTTGGAATTAAATTCATCATTTTAATTTGATTTTTAATAATTATTAAGTGGATAATGAGTTTTTGTAAAGTTTTATTCAAAATCCATCACTAAATAACAATGAATTTTCTCTTCTATTAAATCTCTAGGTACATTAATCATTTTTTAAAATCGATTAATTATGTTGTGACTGACAATTTTGAAATTAATTTTATAATTATAATTTTTATTTTAATAACTATTAAATAGATAATGAGATTAAATCACTATACAATAGAGTTTTTGTAAACTTCTATTCAAAAGTTACCACTAATTAACAAAGATAATTTCCTCTTCTATGGGAGCTCTAGGTACATTAATCATTTTTTAAAATCAATTAATTATATAGTGAAGATGGCTATTTTGAAATTAAGCATATAATTTTAATTTGATTTTTAATAATTATTAGATGGATGGTGAGGATTTAATCACTATAAAATAGAGTTTTCGTAGAATTTTATTCACATGCCACAAGTTAACAAATGATTTTTTCACTTCTATTGGAGCTTTAGGTATATCAATTATTTTTTAAATCAATTAATTATGCCATGAAGTTGGCTATTTTGAAAGTAAGCTTATAATTTTATTTTTATTTTTAATAATCATTAGGTACATTAATATTTTTTTAAATCGATTAATTATGATGTTTTACTCACTATTTTGAAATTAAGTTTATAATTATAATTTTTTTCTAATAATATTAGATGGATGGTGAGGATTTAATCACTATAGAATAGAGTTTTTGTAGAATTTTATTCACAAGCAAACACTAGTTAATAAAGGAGTTTTTCTCTTCTAGTGGAGCTTTAGGTACATCAACTATTTCTTAAAATCAATTAATTATGTTGTAACACTAACTACTTTGAAATTAAGTTTATAATTATAATTTTATTTTTAATAATTATGAGATGGATAGTGAGGATTTAATCACGGTAGAATAGAGTTTTTGTAGGAGTTTTTGTCGCAACGACTAGTTAACAAAGGAATTTTTCTCTTCTATTGGAGCTCTAGGTACATTAATTATTTTTCAAAATCAATTAATTATATGGCGAAGGTGGTCAAAAGTGACCACTAGTTAATAAATAAAAAATAAAAATCTCTTCTATTGAAGCTCAATTTTTAAAATCCAATATTATTTTGGGAATGTGACTATTTTTGGAATTGAGTTTTCAAAAATTTAATTTTAATAATTTTTAATAATTATTAAGTGGAGGATTTAATCACCATAGAATATTTTTAATAATAACCAAGATAAAGTGTTGAGATTTATCTCAAATATAGTTTTTTTTTTCCCATCAGAAAAATCGTAATCTTTCATTATATGGTGAAAAATTACATGTAGTAAATGTTGTTCAACATATGCAGATTTCATCCATGGCTATAGTGTCTACAAATCATTCCTGTACATGTCTGTGTCAAGAACAAAAAATCATCACGCGGGATGATACTGTATCAAGCTGTCAAAAAATCATCACGCAGGATGATGCTGTGATCGGTATTCTGTATAATAAACAAAATATATAATTGCACCTTGTAGGACGCTGTCCATAAATAAAACTAGATTTTCTACACCATCATATATACTTGACATATCTTCAAAAAATCAGTGGTCATCCACCCGAGGGTAGATTTGGTCTATATAAGGCCTGTGGTAGTACTGGTACTGTGAGATGCCCCTATGTTCATGGATTATCCACTGTCCTCCTGGTAGGTGTGTGGCTTCCTTGGATAATTTGTCGGCACTATGATTATGCTCCCTGTAGATATGACGAACAATGATGTTATTAAACTGTGATTTGAGGTGCATAACTTCATCCAGAATATTTAAGAGTGTGTGTACATGACATCTAGATTTCAGATTGATCCAATTTATGATAATATTTGAATCCCCATATATCTGTAAGTCTCTTCAATCATGATTTAATGCGAAATGCATAAGATTTCTAATAGTAATGAGCTCAGCAAAATTGTTCGATCCTATGGCTAAGCCCATCTTGACTTTGTAATGATGATGTTTTGATAGAAATAGTATAAACCCCCCACCCCCCCCACATCCATGCTGTTGGGCAGTGCCATCGAAAAAAGCCCATGGTATGGAGTGATCTATGGGATTAGGGGCAGATGGTTTGCGAGTGCGAGGAGGGGTATATTCAGGCAATTTGTGATATGTTGCAATGATTTTGGCAATAACAACTTGCCATCAAATCGAGCCATTTTCAAAGATCATTTTGTTCCTAGCCAGCCAAATTGCCCAACTAATGATGAGGGGAAGACATGTGTAGTTTGATTCAGAGCGTGCTCGATTCCAAACCTCCCAAGCTGCTGTGATGTTTTCACCCTCCCATACTCCCATGAAACCGATCTTCTCAGCCACATCCTTCCATATCTGTTTTTTTGTTTCACAAGTAAGAAAAAGATGAGTGGTCCATTCGAACTGCTCTTTACAGAGTACGCACCAGGTGGGACCATGCACAGACCTGCGCATAAGTGATTCGCCAGTAGGGACCTTGTTCCGGAGTATGCACCAGAAGAAGAGTTTTGTCCGGGGTGGAGTCTTTAATTGCGAGATGATCTTCCACTAGCTCTGAGTTATTTCAGTTTTTTTGCAATTAATCAGACACATGTATCCTTCCTTGGGGGAGTAATATCCAGATTCAGCCTTGTTCCACATGAGTTCGTCTGGTCCATCTTTAATGTGAATATGGGATTCACTTAGAGCATTCGTGTAATCCTCCCAATTTTTATGCCAGACAGGAGGCAGATTTAACTGTGCTGCTAATTTCCATGCTTGTGTGAATATGGATGAATTCTCCTAGTCCACAATGTGAGCTATTACTCTAATATTCTGATGGTCGAGTAACCGAATAAACTCATGTGGGAGATAACATCTCCCTCCTCCTCCTGTCCATGGATCCATACAGATGCGAGCCCTGGTTCCATCATTGATTCTCCATGTAAGATGGTTGCGAATGAGGGGAAGCGAGTACAATAGAGCTTTCCATACTGATGAAATACTTGTTTTGTTCCAGCCAGGCAGCCGGATCCAATCCATGACTTGTAAGGGCCATATGTATTTATGGTATGAGATAGATAACTAGAGGTTTTGCTTTGTAAGCAAAGTCCATACCATTTTTGTAGCCAAGGTGTGTGCAAAGTATGTTAGATCCTTTAGGCCCCAACCTCCCCACTTCTTAGGCAAAACAATGTTTTCCCAGCTGATCCATGCAAAAAATCGCTTGTCCTATCTTCCAATCCAGAGGTATCTACAACATAATTACTTGAGACGAGTAAGAATACCTCTCGGTATCCAAGCTAAAGCCATCCAGAATATAGGTGTGGCCTCCAATACTGATTTAATGAGTACCAACCTTCCTGCTCTGGATAGAAAGCGATGGCTCCAATGCAAGATCCTTTTCTCAAATTTAGAGATCAGCCAGGTCCAATCCACAATCTTGTGTCCTAGAGACTTGATCCAATAACCCAAATATTTGAACCCCTGATTCAAAGGTCAAGGGTTAAAAGGGAAATGGTGCAAGGCTAGATCAGATTCTTGAGCAAAAGTGTAAGCCTGGGAAATAGTTGATTTTGTGTGGTTTGCCATCATACCGGTCGCTCTGTAGAATGAGGCAAGAATCTTATCAAGGGTGATCGAATCTCGAATATTCCCGTCCAAAAACATGATGACATCATCTACAAATAGGAGGTGTGTTAGGTAGCACTGATCAATAATCTTCAAGCCTGATAATATGCCATTCTACTTTTCATGATAGATGAGTCTGCTCAGACATTCCATAACAAGCAGAAAGAGGAGCAGAGAGAGTGGGAAGCCCTGCCTGAGACCCCTTTCAGCATGGAAGAAAGGAGAGGCAGATCCATTAATGAGCAGACTGTAGGAGGGGGTTGATATGCAGGCCATTATCCAATTTGTAAATGGGAGAGGAAAGCCCAGGTGAATAAGCAACATTTTGATATAAGTCCAATCCACCCGATCAAAGGCCTTGGCTAGGTCAATTTTGAGAATTATGCCTTTTAGTTGGCGAGCTTGGATGGAATGAATGGCCTCTTGAGCAGTGCCAATCGCTTCATGAATCTGGCGATCTTCAAGAAAACAAAATTGTTCAGGGAGGATATGCTGAAAAAGGATAGGTCTGATACAATTGGAAATTATTTTCGAGATAATCTTATAAGGCAATTGTAGAGGGAGATGGGTCAGAAATCATCAAAAGAGGCAAGGGAATCAGTCTTAGGGATGAGGGCTATGAAGGTGGAATTGATAGCATTGAATAGCCTACCAGATGTACGGCATTCCTCCATAACCTGAAGGAGATCTGAGGCCAATAGATCATAGAAAGCCAGATAGAAGTCTATAGACCACCCATTAGGTCCCGGGCTTTTATCCTTCTTGAACCACTTTAATACCCCCTCAAGTTCCTCCAGGGTAACCAGAGAGGTTAATTCATTTGCATCTTCCTCACCTACAAAGCGAGGGAAAATTCCAGCCACATGAATGATATCTGCTAGGTTGGCCTCATGGGGAGCTCTGAACAGATTCTGAAAGTGTGATGAGCCCAATTTGGAGAGTTTTTGGAAATTGTCTATAAGCTCTCCATTAGGAAGGGGCATTTTCCAGATCGTGTTAGTAATCTTCCTTCCTTTGGAAAAATTTTGGTAAAATTTAGTGTTGTCATCCCCTGCCTTTAACCAAATGGCCCTGCTCTTCAATCTCCATCTATCCTCCCTTTCCTTGAGGATCTTGTCTTTTTGTTACTCAAGCTCAATCAACTTGCTCTTCTCTTCTGCTGAGGTAAAGCCAAGATTCCTATCATCCATCAGTAATGCCAACTCAGCTTCAATGTCCAGAATCTTCTGATCATCCTTAGCCTTCTTCTCCTTTGCCCAAGCCATGGTTAGATGTTTAAGCTGAGAGAGATTTTGGCATAAACCCTCTGCCGCTGATCTGTGATTTGATATAGGGTGGGAGACCCAATAGTCCTTGAACAGATTAGTATACTCCTCATCTTGTAGCCAGACATGATTGAATTTGAAGGGAGCCTTTGGCTTGGCATCAGGTCCCAGGATCTCCAAATAAGTAGGAGAATGGTCAGATATTCCCCCTACCCCTACCCATTGTATGTATCTGGTCAATCTCTGAAGCAGGGGGATTTTGATCATGAATCTGTTGAGTCTCCTAGCTAGGGCGGCGTCCCATACACTTCAGTTCCTCCAGGTAGGCATAGGCTTGTTCATGGGGATATCAGTGAGATGGTACTACTCCAGAATGTCTTTAAAGAAATCAAACAAGGGGTCAACTTGGGCTTGTTATCCCTAGGATTCCCAAAATCCCATGGAGAAATTAAGATCGCCCCCAAAGATAATCTGATCCATAGATGTCATGCTTAATCCAAGAAATTGTTGCTAGAATTCCTCTCTCCTCTGGCAGGGGCCATAAACATTGATTATCCTCAAGGTCTCTCCTAGCTCGGCCGAGAAGAAATCCATGCCTATGAAGCCCACTCCTCCCCAAGTGGCAGATATATTTATGGTCCAAGGATTGTAACTGATGGCTAAGCCTCCAGCCCTACCTATGGCATCCAACACATGGAAGGGCCATCCAGGTCGCAGGGTAGAAAGTGTATGCTCAATGGAATCAACATTGCCCAAAGTCTCTTGCAGCAAAAGGATATCAATGGGATCGTTTTCAATCAACCTCCACATGGCTAGTTTTTTGGAGGTACTAGCCAGACCTTTGCAGTTAAAGGATAGGCATTTCATGGCGGAACCCCCTCTGGGGTTTGCAATGCTCTAAGGACCCCTTCCATGGTGGATTGCTTGCCCATTGCTACCTCATCACCGACTTTCAGAATAGCTTTAGACATGTAAGATTTATGCCCCTAGGATGATTGAGCAGGGGGTCCAGGGTAGACCATTCCCAAACCAGTATGTGGGTCGGTACCTGATAAGAGCCTAGATCAAAGATTGTAGGAGTGAGACAATATCGGGCGGGACGAGGCCGAAACCTCTGACAGGAATGGAGTCGAATGGAGAGTAGGAGAGGAGGGTGCAATGATGGGTGGGGGGAAGGAAATTGCACAAGTAACCAGTGGTGCAAAAAAATCTAGAGGTGCATCAACTGAAAGTGATAATGAAGATGAAGGTGAAATCAGAGGAGAGGATGTAGATGTACCCGATTTCGGTGCTATCTCTGCAGCTGCTATAGCCCTAGCCCCTATCAAAGGGGACGAGAGCAACCTGCTTGCTTCTTCTACCTCCTTCGACGATTCACCCAAGTTGATATTCTTTGTTGCCGGTGTACTAATGCGCGATGTCGAAACCGGAGCTCGTGATGCCGACACAGGAGCATTTCCTTTTAGAGACGTAGGCGAGCCGAGGGAGTCAGCAGATTTCGTGAGCAGAGGGCATTCTTTATATACATGCCCTACCTAATGACACCTTCTACAATGGAACAGAACACCCTCATAATCCAAGATCTGAATCCTAGTGTAATGCCTCCATTTTAGGGTAATCTTCTCTTCCAAGCCCTCCCTTGTGTCCAAGTGAACTAGTATTCTTGCCAGCGCCTGATTTTTTGTCTGAACATAAATCTTATCATATTCCAAATATGTCCCGAGGGCATTACCAATCCTAATAAACACCACTTCAAACCAGAATTGTAATGGTAGACTAGGTAATCGTACCCAAATAGGTCCTGCTCCAATTTGTTCTCGCTCCGGATCAAATAGCGGTGACCAACGCTTGAGGAGGACCGGTGCCATCTCTATGTGCCAATATTTGGCCAGGATTAGATCAGTGTATTCAGCTTTCGAAAAATGTAGGGCAAACCAGCCCTGATCCAGGCTCTGTACCTCTGGTAACTCCTGAAGAATGCCACCCCATATCTCATGTACCCAATTTGATAGCCTGGTTGCTGAGTAAGCCCTTCCTCGCACATGTCCAACAAGTACTCTGTTGGCCTTATCCATGAACACGCCCATTGGAATATCTTCACCGAATGTGATGGTAAGGTCCTTTGCGGACTTCTTCATGCACTTAACCTTTCGCTTCCCTGTTCTTGACACCGATGGGTGTTCCGTCAATGGATCTGATCCCGCATCCTTCAGGGGAGTCATCGATTTAGAATTTATGATTGGAGAGTTGAAAGCATCCTGAAGGGAGAGAATTAGGGTTTGTCGAAATAGATTGGGGTGATCTCTGCAGGGGCATCGGATTATGGATAGGGAGTGGATCAAAATCAGGTGAGGGTGGCGTAATAGCAGTGAGGAGATTGAGCGTACCAGGGGAAAGCGGGGGGTAGTCAAGACCTAAGGTTTCCAAGGAGAGAGATCCTATGCGCAGTGACGAGGCAGTAGATCCAGGGAACGTGACAATCGGAGAAAAATCCACGTGAGAAGGAGCAGATCTGACTATACTAGGGTTAGGGCTACGACTGCCGAAGATAGTATGTCCTTCATAAGGATCCTGGGAATAATCGAGAGCCTCTTCTTCAATATCCATCGCTTCCATTAACGGAAACCGCCACCGAAACTTCTAGAAAGTTAGTTGACCGAGCACAGTGAACAGGATGTCGACAGGTCGTGGAGGTAGGGTAATAGCTATCATATATACCCAAATAAACTACGATTAATTTATGTTCTGTCTCTGTGTAGGTGCAGGGATACGCGCTCGCCACCTGCCCGCCTGCGGCCACGTCAGAGCCCAGAACATTTTTCCCCAAGAGGTGTCTTCAAAGTAACATCCTTGTTGTCTGTGATTTATCTATTGATACATGGATACTCTACATTAGCTTACTAACTATTGATTTTTCCATGATAATCTCAAATATAGTTATTTTATTTTTTCTTTTCAATTTAATTTGTAAAATAGTAAGTCATTTTATTTATAACATTTGGCTCTTATTCTCCAAGAAAAAAAACATTGGACTCTTATTGTTTGTTATTGCTTTACTATATTTTCTTGTTACATGTAATTTTACTATATTTAAATTTTATATTTTTTATATATGTGTTCAAGTCATATATCATTTTTTTATTAATAATAATAATTTTATTTTGTAAGCTAAATTTCATATTACCTTCAAATTTCAAGTTACATCACTGATGAGTCTAGTGTCAAAAATATTCTAGCCTCCATTAGGGAAGCCAAAGATATCAAGAAATGCATAGTATCAACAAAATAGACTATGGTGCCATATCATAAGCAAAAGACTAAAAATAAAAATAAAAACCACATAAAAAAATATTCAAGAGTATGAAGATGTCATAGGAGTAGGGTGCCTTGTTTTTTTTCCAAAAGGCTTGGACTCACATTGAAGATGACTCTCCAATTGAGCTAAGCACGCATCCAATCTTTCTAGGAAATATTTCTAGTGGCATTGCACCCTTTGAATCTCATTCATAAAGGAGATGATTTCATTTTTGTCTTCATGTTTTTCTTTGAGAACTCGACCCAATAAGGTCTCTAGCTACCAATACAAAGTAATGGAGTGCTTGTATTGGTTCCTTCTTCCCCTGATATGACCAGGCTAGGAAGACAATTTTAGACCTTTACCATAATTTCTATATCAAAGCAGGCCTAATGCTCATCAATAACATTTGTCTTAAACTATCGAATCTTCTTTTTAATGTTGTTGAAGGAGTTGAGCGCAAGTGGTAGATGCACATATTGTGTTTTGTTGAAAACAAAAATCTTCTTTTGAATGCTAGGAGAGGTAACCGACCATTTAATTTATATGGCTAAGCTACTTAATAGTAACTTTAAAGTAAGATGTTCCACTATATTTTAAGTTAAGAGGTCATTTTTTTAAAAGTAAAGAAATTGATTAACAATTAAAAATTCAGAGACTTTTTCATAAAACATAACTCTGTTTCTCATACATAATAAACAAATTATTATAAATAAACTTTCTAGATTAAAAATGCAAAGATTTAAAGAAAAATAATTTTGTTTAAATTATTATAAGTGTAGTTGTAAGTTGTAATTAAGATATTTTAATAATAAAGATTCACCTCCACTTTATCATAAAAATTTTAACAATAAAATATACTTTATTAAAAATATTATAAACAATACCATAAATTAATTAATACCACAACCCAAAAATCCATAAGTCATTTTATATAAACATTCATATAATAATACCGATTTTATAATTAAAAAAAACATCTTTTTATTTAAACAATTTCTACTCATTACTTTTTACCCTAAGTTCTACACCTTACTTTCAATCCCTCATTTTTTCTTTGAGCTACTCACTACTTTTCAATATCACTAAATTATTTTACATGACTATATAACTCATCTTCCCATGCTTTGAGAAATTGGCTGGAATCCGACTTTTCCCACTAATTAAAAAAATATTGTAAATTCATATAAAAAATAAAAATAAAAGAGAAAGTCAATTATAACGGAATCTTGATAAGTTCTTCCGACACTCAACGAAAAAAAATCACACCTAGTGGAAATAAGAAGATAGGGTTGAAATGGATTATAATATTAATCACTAGAAAAATCTCACACTCTGGAAATAAGAAGATAGGCTTGAAATGGATTATAATATTAATCACTAGATAATGATAATAACGCTACACAACAAAAATGCTTATGGGTGGAGATAATAACCCGGCATTTTGTTTAGTGTTGAAGATTATAACCAGACATGATCAGTTAAATGTGATGATAACAAATATATATTTAAAATATAATTTTTTAATTTTTTAAATGTTTAATGTTAGAGATAATATTATAAATATATGTGATAATAAATATATATAAATATATATATATAATTTAATTTTTTAATAAAATAAGTATGTTAGGTTAATTTTAATTATAAGTTTAAATTATTATAATTTTCAAGTTTATATTTATCAAATTTCTGGAGGTGTAATTTTTTTAGAATGTAAAATAAAAAAGGTTTATTTCTAAAGAGAATTAATCTATCTAGACTATTGATAAATCTGAAGTTAAAAAGAATTTACAATGATAAAATGTATGTACAATAAGAAATTTTGTAATTTGAATTTCTTTATATAATTTAATAGTTGATGTACATTTTTATTTTGGTTGAAGCTATACATTGTGCATTACCTCGAATGAAGATTACACAGACCAAAAAAGTTATATTAGGAGTCTACCTAAAGAGAAACTAAACCAATACCATAAGTTCAAAGACTTGAGGTTGCTAAGGCCTAGTCTAACTAGAACATCTTGTAAATAAAAACTTACAAAAACATGTTGGTTGTGCTAGACCTTGACATACATCACAAATGAGAAGATAAAAATGACTAATAGTGATGCAAGCAAAAAACCAAAGTCTCAACAATGGTTGAGCAGAATCTTTAGGCATCGGCACTAGTTGGTCACTGTCCTCATGTCCTCATCTCATGAGAAGCTCCTCTATCCTCATCTCACGAGAAGCTCTTGGCTAGAACAATAACTTGTGGTCTATCTTCTCAATTTTTCCTCTAGCTCTACCAATCTCATAGAATTCTCCTACCTAGTCCTCTTCTACATCCCTATGTCAATTGCAATATTTAATTGACATTTAAACTTGTTATGGATCCATGTCATGATTAATGAAGTGATCAGAGTGCATGCAATCTTCCAAGTATAGTGGGATTCACAACCCCCTTTCATATAAGGTGACATCATATCAAGTTAGGGGGATGCTTGGCTCTTGGGCACCCTCCTTAGGAGCACATAAAAATATTTTATTCAACATAAATATTAAAATATTTTATTTAGAGTTGATATATTTATATTATTTTCTATTTTCTCTCTATATACATATATGAATATATGAATTGAAGTTGATATTGAAATATATTAAATAATTCATGAAATTTTCCTGGATACTTGAAAATGGAAAAAAAAAATTGTTTCGGGTTACCCTAACTTTCTATAATGTTAATATAAAAATCAATTACTTATTATAATGGAAAATGAAATATTTGTTTATAATATTATTATAAATATTACTTGTTAACTCTATCTATGCACAAACATAACAATTACAATTTTCTCCTAATAAATTATAAATATACCATTAAATATATTTAATTAAAATTACTCTTACACACATTGTTTACATACAATATATTTTTCCATTTAGTAATTAATTTATTTCATTTTTAAAAATATATATTTCAATTTAAAATAAAAACATCAAAAAAGTAATTTCATGGTACTAAAATGTAGAATGTATCTTTAAACTCGATAATATAAAACAAATATTTAATAAAACTATCCATTTTTTTTAATAAAACAACCAAATGTAAAATGTATCTTTAAAATCGATTATATAAAACAAATTATTTAATAAAATTTACCCAATTTTCTTGTTAATAAAAAACTCTTCTCACAAATTACATTAATTTCAATCGACATTACTTATCAAAATACAAAGACATATATACACCATTTAATATTGTAGTGAACAAATCTTGTATTTATATATACATGTATGGATGGATGGATATATGGTAAAGCAGATCATATGATCCATTCCCCATGAGCTGCTCTCTATTGTGATTGACGATTAATCCTATACTCCACCAGGAAGCTACAAGAAAAGGGAAAGGTATTAACAACTTCATTTCTCCCTTAAAATGTTGTGAGGGTTATTTTGAGGCTGATATGTGATATATTTTGGTTATAACTAGTATAAAAAGAGAAACAATATTGTTAAAATAAAAATAAATTATTAAAAGTAAAGTGAAATCGGGTACTCGATAATTTTCAATCATATTGAGATGAAATAGTTTATTATATTTTTTATATTAGAAAGGAGGATAAAAACTACTTTTTCTTACACCCATATTAAATATCAATTTAAAAGTATTTGTTACAACACTTACTTTCCTATTTTTTTAACAGTTTTTGTCCAAAATTTTCAAGTATAGAAATAAACTTGTAAAACAAACCAATTATTTATTTACCAAATTTTCTTAGGCCAAGAGAATTACCAAATTTTCTTAGGCCAAGAGAACAAACCTTGTCATAATAGACATAAATTATCATCGTCAGCATTGTCCTTGTAGTCTTCATCATATGTGTGGGTCTAGTTCTAGCGGGCCTAGTTCTAGCGATTGGGAAGAAAGATTGCTATCCTTCTCACTAATGATATATTGATAATTGTTGATAAAGTCTTGAGCTTCTATAAATGTTGGTTTACCTTGGAAAACATCTTTAAGGGAAGTATTTGAGAATTTATCGAATTTATTTTAAGTAAATGTGAAAAATAAAGTTTACCCTCCTTACTTAAGTTTAAAGCCATTTGTTCAAATCCCATACCATGATATAAATGAAAATGTCCAAAAAATTTCCTCCTAAAAATATTCCTTAAATGTTATATCTATATCTATATATATGTTTTATAAGAATATCACAAACTTATTTTAGAACACCAAAAGTTGGATGCCTCAAGGACCACTTCTACTTAAACTCTTAAAGTAGACTTCCATTAAAAAATTGGGATTACATAGTTAAAAAATACAAGTAATAGAATATATATAATTTATGAATAGAAATTATCGAAAATATTAGAAGAAAGTAAATAATTTTTTTGAATCGATTATATTTAAATATTTTTTATATTCAATTTATGTGCGAAAATATTAAAAATGTAATTTAAAATATCAAATATTTTTAGTTTTATTATAAATTTAATAAAATAAATCTTTAGCATTAACAATATAATACAAATTTAATATTTAACTATTATGGTTAATCATGATGAGTATAAAAATATAAATGATATAAGTCATATTAATATTAATATTAGATCTTATTTAAAATTGTTATAAAATTATAAAATATATATATATATATATGTATGGTATCTCAAATTCTATGCGCCTATTTTGTAATGTATTTTTCAACCATTATTACGTGTATGTAGATTTATATCAAATTCAATCTTATTGCTTCATATAATGAAATTTATTAATGTTAATGCTAGTACATTGTCATATTTCCATCTTATTAGTTCTTATTTACGATAGCGTAAGGACTATAACGATCACTTGGTTGTTGAATTCATACTATTTCTTGTTGACTTGTGCTTTTTATCAGACTTAACCAAACTTTCATGTTTCTAGTTTCGCTTCACCCAAATTTAACCAAAATTTGGATTTCACCTCTTATTGCAAGCTTAACGTGTATTGAGGCAATGTTTACAATGGATATCCAAAGTTTACAGTAAAACTTCCTAGGCTACATGCATATTGTAGAAATTCCCACTATAGATCAGCTGATAATGCAATATACTAAAGCAAAATACTAGATCTACTTCTACAATCAAACTTTGCGGAAGCTTAATCAGTTTGAGCTAGATCAATCAAAACACATATCATAGAGAAGAAGAAATCATACACATGAAACACAGAAGAATACTCTGGGGAAAGCCTCAGCTAAAAACCCCGATCTCTGTATTATCATACAAGTGGAAATATGTCCAAATTACACAAAGCTTTAGCTCACAAGCTATCCAGCTCTCAATACAATCCCTCTGCTTCTCATAGACAGTCAAAAGCTTCTCACAAACCTTCTCCTCTGCCCTCCAAGCCTCCTATTTCCTTGCACAATTTCTCCTAAGGTCCAATGCTGCCACCTATGTGAATTCACCTCTCACACTGCTCACTAAACTCAGAAGTAATTGCGCAATCCTGAAGGAGATAATTCCTTTTGCATGGATGAGTTTCCTTTATAGGAAAAATCCTCTAACTGATAGTACATCGTCCCTTCCTCTGATCTCAACTGGATCTCTGACTAAACTGACATGCATGAGTTATTTATGAGAGAATATTCAGTTATCTGAAGTGCAGCAGTTACATGCATGCATGCATTAACTAACTGAATTCACAATTAGTTCAACAAACTATTTGAACTAATCTAACTGGACTTAACTCAGTTAACTGGGCTAACTAATTATAAATCAATATTACAACTCATTCTTATCTCTTTAATTGAGGGATAAATTCTTCAATCAGTGGAGAAACTGTTGCATGTCCTCACATAGACTTCATGTTTGATTTTCTACAAGTAATTAACTCAATATGAATTAATTAATTATTTTACAAACAACTGCTAAGAACAAATTCAAATTTTACTTCTCTATTTTAGTTAAGGAACTAACTATTATAGGAATCTATCCCGAAATACTATTTATAGCAATGCTAATTTTAGCATTTCCATTTTTCATTCCTTGTTTCTATGTCCAACACTGGTACCCGAACTGCTATTTATAGCAATGTTATTTTTAGCACTTTTATTTTTAGCATTTCTTGTTGCTATTTTCAACTCTCCCTATCAACAAGAAAGGAATTCAACTTGAACCAGATCCTGAACATTTAAAATGTTTTGCATGCAACACTTCTCCCAAGTGTTTATTGCTCCCTTCGATCCCATCTTGGATTTCCTTAGTGGACAATTTGTAGCAAAATGGCCCACCTTATGACAACGAAAGCATTACACTTTCGATTTGTCAAAGTTCTTCCCACCATAGGAAGAACTCGATTTGGGATGAGAATCCTTCTCCTTCCCTTTCTTTTCCTTACTCGCTAAGGCACAATTTTCTTCATCCTCCTTGGATGAAGAACCATCTTTGGTGCTTCTTTTTATCTCCTCCTACTTCACATTCAACCAAAGTCGTTCCCAATCTGGTAGTTTTTCTCTTCCATTTACCAAGTCTTAGTAGCTAGGCTAGCTCTTAGGAAAACCGAGGAGAACAAGACTCACCATGTCATCATCGGCTATCATGATCCCTACACTTCCAAGCTCATCCCTGTAGGTGGTGAGCTTGTTCAAATATGTAGAGATCGTGTCACCCTTTTAACACTTGATTTTCCGAATCTTGTCTTTCAACACCAACTTCCTCTGATCGGTGTTGTTTTGATATAGATCTTTCAATGTTTTCCACATTGAAAATGGTGTCTCCTTCCCATGGAGGTTCAAGACAATGTGGCCTCAAACTCCCTCCAAGAGGATTCTCTTTGCTCTAGCCACACATTCTTCCATTCCGCCCATTTTGTAGCATCAAATGCTGTCAGTTTGGGGACTTTTTGATCAATGAAGTCCTTTAGACCATTATCCTCTAATACTGGTTCCATGCGATCATTCCAGGCTATATAATTCAAGTTGCCATTAAGGGCATACTCATGTCTTAAACCGTTGAATGCCATTGGTGAAATTGAGATGTGATAAGAAATCAATTTCTATATTCAGGAACCTCAAACTTCGAACTTCTCCCTTCTTGTATACTATTCTTCACTTTTATCACCTTTGCTCTGATACCATGTAGAAATTCCTATTGTAGATCACCTTATAATGAAATATACTAAAGCAAAATACTAGATTTGCTTCTACAATCAAAATTTGAGGAAGCTTAATCAATTTGAACTAGATCAATCAGAACATATATAACAAAGAAGAATAAATCATACACATGAAACACAGAAGCATACTCTTGGGAAAGCCTCAGCTAAAAAACCTGATCTCTATATTATCATACAAGTGGTAATATGTCCGGATTACACAAAGCTTTAGCTCACAAGCTATCCATCTCTTAGTACAATCCCTCTGTTGCTGATAGACAGTCAAAAGCTTCTCAGAAAACTTCTCCTCTGCCCTCCAAGCCTCTTATTTCCTTGCACAGTTTCTCCTAGGGTCCAATGCTGCCACCTGTGTGAATTCACCTCTCACACTGCACACTAAACTAAGAAGTAACTGCACAATCCTGAAGGAGATAATTCCTTCTACATGGATGAGTTTCCTTTATAGGAGAAATCCTCCAACTGATAGTACATTGTCCCTTCCTTTGATCTCAACTGGGTCTATGACTGAACTAACATGCATGAGTTATTTATGAGAGAATATTTAGTTATCTGAAGTGCAACAGTTACATGCATGCATGCATTAACTAACTGAACTTACAATTAGTTCAACAAACTATTTGAACTAATCTAACTGGACTAAAATCAGTTAACTAAGCTAACTAATTACAACTCATCCTTATCTCTTTAACTGAGGGATAAATTCCTCAGAAACTGTTGCATGTCCCCACATAGACTTCATGTTTGATTTTTTACAACTAATTAACTCAAGATGAATTAATTAATTATTTTACAAACAATTGCTAAAATCAAATTCGAATTTTACTTCTCTATTTTAGTTCAGGGACTAACTAAAATACAAATATATCCTGAAATGCTATTTATAGAAATTCTATTTTTAGCATTTCCATTTTTCATTCCTTGTTGTTATGTCCAACACTGGTACCTAAACTACTATTTATAGCAGTGCTATTTTTATCACTTCTATTTTTAGCATTTCTTGTTGCTATTTTCAACACATATTTAGTTGTTCATATTTTACATAACTAGACTATGTTAGCATTAGTCTTTTGATATTAAATGCTAGTATAATCTTCTTATATACATGCACCATAAAACTCTAAAGTCTGCATCCACACTTGCCCGTGCTTTTTGGCAACAACTATCCTACAGCTGCTAACATTTTGGGCAACGGCTACTAGCGTTGTCACAACTATCGACCACAACTTCTTTGGTGAGTAAAGAACTTGAGCTCTTTGTCACAACTATAAACCACCGCTTCCTTTGTGAGTAGAGACCCTAAGATTCTATGCATGAACCTGTGTATTGCTTCCTAATATACTAAAATAAACTTGCAAAATACTTATAAATGTCATAATTTTCGCACAACAACATGAGGAGCAAGGATTGAGCTCTGAAATTCTGCGCTTTCAAATCCACATACTGAAATATTAAAAACTTATCAAAGAATCCCCATCTTACATTTTGTAACTAGAGAAAAATTATTTCCGTTGGCTGAAGCAAATGGGAGCATATTAATTATAAGTGCACTCAATGAATAAAAACAACTTAGACATGCACTAGAAAGAGAGGAACACAACAAAGCTTCATATAGTATATTCTTTGAGTAAAAAAATAGTTCAACCATTCAATTGTTGAAGGTGATAACATTGGAAAGGGAGGAACACAACAAAGCTTCATTTAGTATATTCTTTGAGTAAAAGAATGGTACAAGCATTCAATTTCTTAAAAGATGATAGAGAATGAAGGGGAAAAGATGATAGAGAATGAAGATAAAATCTACAGAAACGTTGCAAAATCCAAGAAGAAATGGAATTAAGTCATAAAAATATTTTCTTACTTTTTCATAAACTATGGCATTACTTTATCTCCATAGAATTATTAATGAATACGTTTAACTTACATTTAGTTACTTCTTGAACTCGAAAACTAATTGCTTCTCGAACTCGAAAATAGAAAATTACTGATACTACAAAAGGTCTTATAAAATAAGCAGGAATAATACTAACTTACATGGAAACTAGAATTGCAAAATGTCTTATAAAATAAACAAGAAATAGTAGTCGAATGAAAATATCAAGAATTCATAAAATCTCATAACACGAGCATACCCAACAATGCTTACTTCAATCGAAACAGATCTAATGTTGTATTCCTTCCGTAGACCGTGTGGTGGACTGTCTAGATGAGATGAAGAATGGAACCTGTTTTGTTGCAAGGATTAAGAGTCAAGGTCTACTTTTCTTTTGGGGTGGGCTTTTGATAGCATTGAAACAACATCTCACATTGGTGGTCGATTGGAGGCATATTAATGCAGAGGAGAGTGATAGAAAATTGAGAGAGATCAGAGAGATTGATTGCACACAACAAATCACGCTTCCATATTCTTATTGATTACCATAGATATAAATATATAAGACATAGATTACTAATTTTGACACATCTAGATCATGACTCCAACTCATCCATTGGAATCAACAGCTTCTAGGCTGACGCTTAGGGACTCACAATGACAACTACACATGACATGGAAGCATTACTTCCAACACCCTCCTTTAATTCTTACATGGAAAACAATAAAAACACATATTAAACAACAATATGATATTTGTTTGACTAGGCTTCATCATCACTCACATCCACTTTGGAATCTCGCAAACACCGCTCTTTCACCACCACATCTTTGAGTTGTCACTTAACCTCCATTTAAAACATAACTGCCTTTGACCATCATTAATGTACTTTGTAGAATTGACTCTTCTCGACCTCCCTGAGCATGACATGTCAGTCTTGATACTGAACCATCCTATGGACACATCTCCATCTGTTGAACACATGGTCTTATGTTGTATTCCCCAGTTATCTAGGAAGGCAGTTTGGGTATTGAATGTATTCAGAAGTAAGTTATACAAGGTGACCTCTTAAACATATAATCAAATTAACCTATAAGATGATGTTATTGGCTCCACATGACACCACCAACTTATAACAGATTATACATAGTCAAATTAGTGATATGTTCTTGTGTTACCATATGCATCAAGAACCACCACTTTGAAAATATCTTAATCTATTCTATATTTGGTTCTTCATTTGATTTTTCACATTACACTTTGACAATAACACACTATAATATAATAATATAATAAAACTGCAACACCACAAAACTAGATAAACAAATATTTTATGACTTAGATATAGAATGAGAACATTCCAACTTCCTGCAATTGCTCACATCCTCGTTCATGCACAACATATTTTGAATGATGTGAAACTCTTTTGGAATAAAGTTAACACTAATTGGCTGATCCACAGATGTTGGCAACAAGCTACTATTATAGACAAGCAATCCTCTCACTTCCCAACTCTCGACCTTCCATCCATCATATTTTCCAGATCTACAAATTAGGACTCCTCAAACTTGTTACTGTAGCAAGGGAATGGATTTATGTTCAACGATGACCAGAAGAAAAAATAAGAAAAAAAAATACTCTTTCCCACCTCATTGGCAACAACAACGATTAAGCACCAATAATGGATTTCTCACCTCTGGTGTTCCCACAGTCATATTTTTGTTTTTAGAGAACACTAATCCATTGGAAGGTCGTTGCATTCCAAACCTACTGTGTTGCTTCCCTCGACTCCTTTGATTTCTTTAGCTGCCTCGATCTCCTCTATTTCATCGATGAATAGGTCACATTTTGGTTGGAATAATTCTTCCGGCATGATTTATCAGCAGAATTCCAACTCAACAGGGTGTCAAAAAATTGTGTGTTTGAGGGTAGGTGATACCCTCCAATTGTGCACACCTCCTATGCCATTGTCAGTGTTTCCCTTGAATGCCCAAATGGCCCATGACAGATTTGCATTATGGCATTTGTTTTCACAGTGCGTAGCGTTTAGGTTGAGCATATTTCATCAAGCGTTGGACATTGGCGGCTCCAACACTGAACATGGCTCCAATAATCTCACCTTCCTCTTTTCTATTGTTGGTCATCAAACATATCACTTAGCTTCCATTAAAACAAAATAGGGGATGAGATTTTGTGATGCTCACAGGAATCGGCCTTATGTTGTCACGTCTCATCTTCAACATTTCACACATCTAACCTAAGATCACCGTCTGGCATCGAATGAAAAGATCATCCCGTGACTTAGATATCTGTTTGTTGCAAATGCAAACATATTGTAGCAAGAGCATTGGTAAAAGATCCCTTCATCATGATTCTGTCATATTTTAAAATATTTACAGTTGCATAAGGAATTACATTTGTTACATTTCCCTGGAAATGGTTGCATATTTCCGTCTTATTCATTTTTACACCATTCTGGTTTTCAATAACCAGCCAAGAATGTTTTCCTTTTACACAAACCTCTCTGCGATGATCATTGGGCTATAGAGAAAAAGCAAGGATTGCCCCTTTATTTGCCTCAAAATACAATATTTGACAGCTTGAAATAAAATTTAAACAAGTTCAAATCTACACATTGTTTCACTAAAAATAAAATCTCACACATATTTAAAAAAAAAAATAGAAAAAAATATTCACACTTATACTAATCTATGTGCAAATCAATAACACTCAAGATCCCTCACATCTCCCTAGCCCTCCCTTGAGGGAGTCAAACCAAGACCAGCTCTAATACTATGATAGAAAATTGAGAGAGATCAGAGAGATTGATTGAGCACAACAAATCACACTTCCATATTCTTATTGATCACCACATATAGAAATATATAGGACATATATTACTGACTTTGACACATCTAAATCATGACTCCAACTCATGCATTGGAATCAACATCTTCTAGACTGATGCCTAGGGACTCATAAGGACAACTACACATCACATGGAAGCATTACTTCCAACAGAGAGCCGCTCTGAGGACCAGCATCATCTCTTCCTTGACTGAGAAACTTGGAACTCTAACACTTTGATCTAAGATCTTTGCCATCCCTTCCTTGGTCTGAACTCTTTCCTTAACCCAATGCAAAATGTTGACACTTTTCGCCAAGCTTTGGATCCATTGACTTTCTTCCAATCAAGAGCTCTAAGAGGACCACCCTAAAGCTGTATATGTCACTTTTCTCAAACACTTGAAGTGGGTAGGCATATTTTTCACAAATCCAAAAGATGCATAGAATCGTGAAAAGATGAATTGACGGGACTATAAGTTTAATGGACTTAATAGATTGAAAACAGTACAAGTTTGTGCTAGGTTGTGTATAGGCGTATTCTTCACAAATCCAAAAACTACATTGACCTGAAAATGGAGGAAGTGATCAACTTCCTCTTATCCAAAAACAAGGACCATTCTCCAATGCTTTGCAAGGAAAAATGGGTCTTAACACAAAACACGTTTTCCAAAAAGTCTCTTCAAGTTATGAGTTAGTTTTCACATGTAAACTTGAGCATAAGAAACATAACATAACATAACTCATGCAGGCATACATGAAGAGTAGAACAAATGATTTTTTTACGGAGTTCAACCCTCCTAGGCTACATCTCCGGGCTGACCAACATAGCTAGACTGTTCCATATATTTAGTGGAAAAAGGAGTACATAAAATTTTGCTGATAAACATGTGGCTATTTCCCCTTCAAGGAAATGTTCTCCTGCAAAGAACTCTCACATAAAACAACATGGCAACTTACAATCATCAAGAAAACATCAGCAACACAAGGTGTCTCCTACAAAGACCCTATACTCCAACCAAAAATGAGCATACATGAGCATATAAGCACTTCAATTCCACATTGAAGGACAAAAACAAGGCTTTCCTTAACAAAACATAGTGAGAAAAGTATAGAAGACTTGAACCCTGCAAGTAACAACTATTGCAGTAAACTTATAAAGGTAAGAAAAATCCTAAAAATCCTTCTCCATGCTCAAACTCCAAGAATTGCTCCAAAACTATTGAAAATAGCAACAAGAAATGTTAAAAATAAAATCCAGAAATTCCAATTTAATTTGTTCTTGAATTAAATTGTGAATTAAAATTGTTATTTTTTTCTCATAATAACTTGTAGTAGTTAACTAAGTTAAGTTGACTTAGTTAAATTAGGAATTTAATGTTGGAAGTCTGTCTGAAGTCATGTATATGTTCTTCCTAAGTTTTAGGGGTCCAAGATGAATTTATCTATGAGTTGTAATTAGATAACTCAGTTTAGTGAGTTATGGTCAATTAAATTAGTTCTAACTGTTTGTGGAAGTAATAGAGGATTAGCAGTTAGTTGGTGCACTGGTGAATCCACAAGTGTTACTCCAGTTAACTGAAGATTCCCTCATCATAAACTCATGCATGTCAGTTTAGAGAAAGACCCATTTGAGATTAGAGTGCAGGGATAGTGTACTATCAGTTGTATGATTTACTCAGTTGTAAATATCATGCATGCCATAAGAGAAGGAACTAACTTTGGATTATGTAGTTATGGATGAAGAATTTCCCTTTAAATATGGGCTAATTCTCTCAAGAATTGTGCAAAGAATTAGAATCTTGGGGGCTTGGAAATTGCCTAAGTATTGGCCAAAGGAAGTCATAAGGTAGAGGATAGGAAATACTTGTGTAGCTTAAGCTCAAGGTTGAGCAAAGAGTATTTTATTCATCCAAATTCTTTGACCAAGGGTGCAAGGAAATAGGGGCTTGCAAAACTACAGAATAGGCTAAGGATTTGGCTTGAGCTAGCTTGTGAGCTGACAGTTGATTATACTTGTGCAGAGATTGCTCTTGTGAGAACAAACATTGTATTCTCATCTTGGATTTTTGATTAATGCAATATAGGTAGTAGGGTTTTTGAGTTGTGGATTTCCCTAGATAAATATTGTGTTATGTGCCATTGATTTATCTTCTTCTAGTTCATATTGTTTTCATTAATCTATTGGATTTTTCTTGTTGAAAGTAGAAGTAAATTCTTGTCTTGTGCTTTAGTAAATTGCATGAGCTTGTGAATTTAAAGGATTTTCTACATGATATCAGAGCTAGATATGTAGAAAATTCTACATGGTATCAGAGCTGATAATAATATACTAGAGGAGATTTCAAAGTTTTGAGTTTTGGGTTATAGATGAAATTCAAATTTGCAATACATACTTTAGGATCGATAAATGGCATTCTATGGTTTTCGGCTCAAGTATGCCTTGGATGGCAGCTTGAATTATATAGACTCGAAGGCCAGGATGGAGGCCATGTTCGAAGACAATGGCTTGAAGGAATTCATTGATCAACACATTCCTAAGCCACCATCATTAGATGCTTAGAATTTTGCCAAATGGAAGAAGTGTGTGGCAAGGACGAGGCGGATAATCCTTGAGGGAGTTCGAGACCACATTGTCTCGAGTCTCCATGGGAAGGAAACTCCACATGCTATGCGGAAATAATTGATGGACTTGTATAAGAACAACAATGACGAAAGGAACTTGACACTGAAAGATAAACTTTGAAAAATCAAGATGGTGGTGGGCGACTCAATTTCAAAGTACTTAACCAAGTTCACTCAATGTCATGATGAACTTGGTAGTGTTGGAATCATGGTTGTCAAGGATGATATGGTGAGTCTTGCTCTTTTAGGACTCCCAAAGAGTTGGCATAGTTATCAGGACTCCGTCAATGGTCTGGTGAAGCTGTCAGATTGGGAACAACTGTGGTCGGATTTGATGCAGGAGGAGATTAGGAGGAACACCAGAGATGGGACCTCTTCCAATGAAGTGGAAGAGGATTTTGCCTTAGAAATTAAGGCAAAGAAGGCCAAGGGAAATAAGTCCCAAGGCTAGGAGGGTGGAAAGATGATGGACTTGACCAAAGTAAAGTATTTTCACTGTCACGAGCATGGGAAATATGCCAAGAACTGCCCATAGAAGAAAGAAAGCAAGGAGGAGGCAATAGCAGTAGTAGGTGAAGCTCTAGCTTCATAATTAAAACTTGATTTCACTCTCATTGCATGCATAGCTAGCATTGTCATGGGAGGCGTGTGGTATCTTGACAGCGATGCCTCATTCCATATGATGGGGAATAGATATCTCTTTAGTGATTTTGAGGAGAAAGACCTCAAGCAGAGAATAAAGTTTGGCAATGATGAGATGTATAGAGCTACCGAGATTGGTATGGTAACCTTTTATAGGCAGTCTAGATCCCCTCTCAGGATCGCATATGTGATGTATGTTTCAGGACTAAAGAAGAATCTTGTTTCAGTCACAATATTGGAAGATCTTGGCTATGATGTGGTTTTTAGTAAGGGAAAATCTTTCCTTAGACACATCACTACAAGACAAGTGAAATAGATCGATTCATGGGTCAAGAACCTATATGCTCTTGAGGTTCAAGATGCATGCAAATCCTTGAGTAGCAAGGCAAAGGTTAGAGACTTGGTGGTTGAGAGGGAGAGTAAATTACCTCTCAACATGCAGCCCCAGAAGAATCCTCAGAAGTAGCTTCAGAAAGTTGTGGAGTAGTGACAACTAGAGAAGCTAAGAGGAGACCAAGTGGAGAGATCCACTCAAGCAGAGATGAAGCAGTCTCAAACAATTGTGGAGCAGCCACAACTAGAAAAGTCGAGATGAGACTGAGTGTAGGTGTCCACTCATGCAAAGACCAGGTGGGCAGAGGGATCACATGCAGTCATACCTTCAGGTGTGAGGTAGGGCGATGTGAAGTGATAGTCCCAAGAGGGTTGAAATTGGGTAGGGTCCATTGAGAGGTTTTATCTCATGGATTGTACCTTGCTATGGGAGCCCAAAGTACATAGTAGTGGGAGGAGTCAGTGGGATTGATGTAGTAAGAGATCAAAGTGATAGAGGCTAGAGAAGTCATATACTGAAGAGCGCAGAGAAGGGTTGACAACAGTGTAGAAAGGAAGAGTCAGAAAAGGTGCAAATTTTTTAGTTTACAGGGGCAATAGTAGTCAGAGACTTTGATTATAGATGCATCATAATGATTCAAGTTAGATGTTATTTTTTTTTTTTTTTGTTTCTGGAGTTATTGTAGCAACAACACTAGAGAGAAGTGTTGCATGCAGAACATTCCAAAGGTTCAGGATCGGGATAGAGTTGAATTCATTTCTTGTTGATAGGGAGTGTTGAAAATAGCAACAAGAAATGTTAAAAGTAGAATCCAGAAATTCCAATTTAATTTGTTCTTGAATTAAAATTGTAATTCTTTTCTCATAGGAACTTGTAATAGTTAACTAAGTTAAGTTTTTTTCTTTTTTTTCCTCAGAAAAAGCGTAATTTTCATTAAAAAGATAAGAAAATTACATGTTGTATGATATTGCAGATATGAACTGTTGTTAGCAAAAAGGGAGTACTATTTAGAGCTATTATAAACTTTACAAAAACTATTATGATGCTTAATGATAATAAAATTATGAGAAGTCCAGTAAGTTTCTGAGAATATGAGTTTTTTTCAAAAGTATACTGAAAACTGGTAAGTTATTTACATAGAAGGAGAAAGTAAAAGAAAACCTGCTAAATGATCTAGCGATCATTCTGATAGGAACCAATCATGTCCATAAAAGGATGATGATAGTAACTGTAGAAATTGCCACCCATGTATTCCTATATCTGCCATTGACCTCTGTTCAACTGCACTGCCTCTTTGGATAAATGATCAACGATCTCATTCCTTTCCCTGTATATATGTGAGCATGAAAATGAATCAAATTGGGACTTTAGAGAAAGGATATCAGTCAGAATATCTCTAAGTCTGTGCAAGTGACTTAGTTAACTTAGGAATTTTGAGTTGGAAGTCTTTCTAAAGTCATGTATATGTTCTCCCTAAGTTTTAGGAGTCCAAGATGAGTTTATTTATGAGTTGTAATTAGATAACTCAATTTACAGAGTTATGGTCAGTTAAATTAGTTCTAATTGTTTGTGGAACTAATAGAGGATTAGTAGTCAATTGGTGCACTAGTGAATCCGCAAGTGTTACTCCAATTAACTAAAGATTCCCTCATTAGAAACTCATGCATGTCAGTTTAGAAAAAGACCCAGCTGAGACTATAGTGCAAGGATAGTGTATTATTAGTTGTATGATTTACTCGGTTGTAAATATCATGCATGCAATTAGAGAAAGACCTAATTTTGGATTGCGCAGTTACAGATGAGGAATTTCCCTTTAAATACAGGCTAACTCTCTGAGGAAATGTGCAAAGAATTAGAAGTTTGGAGGCTTGGAGATTTTGCTAAGTATTGGTCAATGGAAGTCATCAGGCAGAGGACAGGGAATACTTGTGCAGGTTAGGCTCAAGGTTGAGTAGAGCATATCGTATTCATCCAAATTCTTTGATCAAGGGTGAAAGGAAATAGGGGCTTGAAAAGTTGCAGAATAGGCGAAGGATTTGGCTTCAGCTAGATTGTGAGATGAGAGTTGATTATACTTGTGCAGATATTGTTCTTGTGAGAAGAAGCATTGTATTCTCATCTTTGATTTCTGATTAATGAAATATAGATAGTAGGGGTTTTGATTTATGGCTTTCCCCATATAAATATTTTTATGTGCCATTGATTTATCTTCTTCTTGTTCATATTGTTTTCATTGATCTATTGGCTTCCACTGCTTGAAATTAGAAGTAGATTCTTGTCCTGTGCTTTACTAAATTGCATGAGCTTGTGAATCTATAGGATTTTTTACATTGATTAATCCATACACCCATGAACTTGATCCAGTAAAAAGTTCCTTTAGATGTTCTCAAATCAACAAATAGAGGCCACCATTATATCCAAAATGTCCAAAAACCTCCAGGTAGACTCTTATTGAGCTCCAAAAGGACAAAAAATCACATAAATATGGCTCTATAAGCTCTCCATGTACTTTTGTTGTTATCTGTCCTAAAAATAAGACCAATAGACTGACTGTCCCATAAATATGCCCTATTTTCCACTAACAAGGTGACAATTATGCCCTCCAATGGTGCAATTTGTTGGCCATTTAATTCATCCAATAACCCTTTAGGGTAAAAATCCAGGCCACATGGGCCATGTGGTCATGCACTAGGCCTTAACGTCTACCCTCGTCGTCCTAGCACCTAAAAAGTCAGGTTCATGGTCATCTTTAGGCCATGGGATGAAGGGTTAGGTCAATGACCTGCCCTTCCCACCAAGCCCCCGTTATAAACACGCTGGGTCACATGGGTGGCCATAGGACCCTGGGGCTGGCCCCCTCCGTAGCGCCCTCTTGTCGAGCGCCTGAACACTGTTCTGTGTGGTGGAATATGTTGAGGGCCAAGGCCAAGCTTAATCCCCCTACTCTATTTAGCATCAAAGTTCCTCCAGTTGTGGTTCTCTATGAGTGATATACCCTGGGGCTAGGGTGAGTGTTGAGCCCCTCTCCACTGACGCCTTCCCATCGAAGCCTTTGATTTCATGGTGATTGGGTGACCAGGGGATGGAGGTGGTCCCCGGGCCCCAAAATTTTCTGCACATGAGTTTCTGTGGATAGGCTGTGACTGGGGGTTGGGACCAACAGCTCGACTTCTCTCCTCAAATGAGCACCATTGGAACTTTAAATAGAGGTTTCGCTATATGCATATTAAGAATCATTGCATGGCCTAATGGAAAAGCCCTGCATTGCTACCCCATATGTAAGGGGTTCGAGTCCTTCTCGAGGACTGTCTGACCATACCCAAAATTTTAATATGCTCTAGGGTGCCATGTGGCAGTCTGTGATTGGGCCACGTGGTACCATTTCATTGGTCCATGCCCAACCAATAAAAAAACCAAGAATTGACAAACCAGAACCTATCACTTGGTGGCACCTAGTTGGCCCATACCTACACAGTCACCTTGGGTGATGTCAGTAGTACAAAATCCCAGTCAGCTGCCCAGTCAACAACCTGCTCATTTTTTTAGTTGTTGGGCCAAATTATTATAATGAAATAACTTGACCATACTATGTCGGATTGAGGTGAAACAAACATCGTTGGATTCAGAATGACGAGCACTTCGCCTTGTTTCTAGTTTCAAGAGTTTCTGGGCACTTTCATTTTTGAGCTAAAATTTAATCACTTGATCATGCATAGACCCATGAATTGACACAATTTTAAGTTTGATGAAATTAATAAATTGCTACCATCTTCAATTAATGAAACAATACAAGCTTTCTCCAGGTTTAACATATAACATTCAGATATATATTACAAGAGAATATGTGTGAAAATTTGGTTGGCTATGTAGAAAACAACAATGCATGAAAACTTGATTTGTAAAGTAAGTAAATTGTACACAATCAGAGACAATCATGTTAACATAAAATATATTCATGTAGTATCATTCAAGAAGAAGCTATAAGATAATATGTTAGAATGCCTATGATTTTCGAAAAAGAAAATTAGTGTTACCATAAAAAGAAAGACCACTCTTGGTTCTCAAGTTGGAAACTAATTCACGTGGAGCGATGTAGCCATAAGAAACAATAATAATAGACATGGCCTCTCGACTACTTTGAATCAACTTTGCAACTCTGAAATCTACAACCCTTGCAGTTATGTCAGAATCAAGAAACATATTGTTAGGCTTAATATCTCTATGTACAATGGCATGATGAGAATCTTGATAAAGATAACATAAACCCTGAGCCACTCCAACTGCAATATCGTATTGTTGAGAATGCCCACTCCTGCTGAAGCAAAATTTGTTCCATTTAACATTGAAAGACCATTAAATTCAGGATCCAAATAAAGTCGAAGATGTGGAATCCCCAACCTCTCACCTAAATCATCATGAAACAAGAAAATTCTTCAATTAAGTAGACATTAATACACACTTTTTATAAAATCTATTGAGACCCAAATTGGGAAAGGCACTGCAATAATACATTACTTAAAAGGAATATCACAACGTTTTTTCCACTATAGAATCCTCTAGTGGACTATACTAGAAAAATAACTAATAACTAAGTTGAGACTCATCATCTTTAATTAATGTCTTGTGTGAACAAGTGGGTAGCAACGGGCACACGTAGTGGTGGTGTGTTTTGCAGGTCAACCGTCTCTTACTTCGCCAAAACCAATATCTCACATGGTTTGAGCATTACATAATATCATAATTTATTATATCATTATAAGGCATACAATGAACAATAAATGTCATTATTCCCTTGGCGAATAAACAATGAGGAAACTTCAAACCAAGAGCTCCTACGTAATGCTATGCTGCTCAGCAAGAGCATTCTAGAGAATACAGGTCATGTATGTATTTTATTTAAGCAATTGGAAATTTCGAATTCAGCAATTATTGTTAGGCTATATTTTTCGGCAATGCGATTTGTAATATGGTACGACGTATCTTTTCTCTAATGGTAAGGTCTTGTTTTACAGTTTAATCGTTTGATTTTAATTTTTCAATTGATAATTATTGATTAATCTATCATTTGCAATGTTTGGATAAATATTTTACATTTATTTGATTGTTTGGTGGAAGTGTAAATTTGGGTTATTTTTGGAAATTTAATGTAAATATGAATGGACAATTAAATGTAAATGTGAATGAGTCTTTGTCACATATTCAGAGTTAGTGATTTAATATATTTAAATGCAATATATATAGTTTTAAATCTAAATTTAAAGTTAAAGGAAGTGTTGGTGGAGGGGGCAAGTCTAGTCGTAGAGCCAAAATCCTTGCCAGTGCTAGTTGCTTCTCCTATTGTAAATCACTTCACTTGTTGTAAAGGTGTAAGTAGTTGTTACAGATCCATAGCTAGTAGTAGTGACGGGTAACTTGACTTTGTTACCCATCATTGAAACAAATTTAATGTATTCAAATGAAATATATATAGTTTCAAATCCAAATATAAAGTCAAAGTAAGTGTTGGTGGTGGGAGCAGGTCTAGTCGTAGAGACAAAATCCATGCCATTGCTGGTTGCTTCTCCTATTCTAAATCACTTCTCTTGTTGTAAAGGTGTAAGTAGTGGTTACAAATCCATAGCTAGTAGTAGTGACGGGTAGCTTGACTGTGTTAGCCATCATTGAAACACAAGCTAGAGACCCGACAGGGACTACCGCTGCCTGCAACACTATTTTTGTAATGTTCGTCTACTTTGATTATTTTGTAATGTTAGTGTACTTTGATTTACAATCTTTAAAACATTAAAAATTTGGCCTAAGTTATTCCTTCTTCATGCTTTGGATGTTTCTCCCAGAGGTACATGGTGTCGAGCATGCCATTTATCTGAGCAATGGAATGCCATAGATCTCAACAACTATCCCATTTTTACTACATGACAACTATCCCATTTTTACTACATGACGATAATGGTAAAAAATATCATTTAAAATGTGACAAGGTACTTGTGGGAGATAGAGACAAAAATGATAAGCTCAATCTTAAATGTAAATGATTCTTTTATATATATATATAATTTGCAAAATACATATTTTATTTTCCGTTTAAATAAGTTACCATAATTAATTATAAACCATAAAGGAACATATTAGAATTTTTAAAATAAAGCAATTGCTTTTATTAATAAAAGCTTTTAGTTTCTAGATATCTTCTTGTTTCATAGAGAAGGGTTTTTAGCTATAGTGTCCTCATCCAATAAGGCAAGTACTATATCCCTTTCTTTGAATAGAGTGTCCTCATTCAATAAGGCAAGTACTATATCTATTTCTTTGAATATAGTATCCTCATTCAATAAGGCAAGTACTATATCTTTTTCTTTGAATATATCCTTTGAGAAAGGATTAGATTCCCCATTGACCAATCATTGATTTTGATTTACCTTGAATTTTAATCAAAAATAGCTTATAAACTTGATATTTTTAAACAGCTTTGTTTTTTTGGCTTTGGTGTCTTCTTTTTCTTATAGAGGATGGACTTGAGCCTAAGATAAATACATCATCAATTGTCTTAGAAAATCATAAAATGTCTTGAAAATTGGCACATCCTACACCAAAACGATGTTTTTTCAGCTTCCGATAACTATGTGTATTTATATCTTTCTTTGTGAGAATCATTTTATCTTAAAAAAAAAAAAAACTTACCGAGATCTATCTCAACATAAAAATATGCTCATGCTCATAAACATGTTACAACTCTTTTACGCTTTGATTTTATGTAAATTCATAAAACATTCCCAATATCCCCTAAACCTATTAATTACCAAAAATGTAATAATAAATTAAAAACTAAAATTAAATTTGCATCATTGTAATTGAGATATTATTCCAATCAAATTCAAAGAACAAAAAGTTAGTTGAATTGAGGCTTTTGTAATCCATAATACTTGAAAGAATGACTTCAACGTAAATCACATGTAGACAGACATTTGTAGATGCGTTTCGAACCAACTAGTATGGTTCATCGTCAGGACAAGTTCCAAACGCGTCAACAAATACCTCTCTACATATGATTTACGTCCAAATTTCTTTCAATTATAAAAAATTATAGACACTTTTCCAAATTTACAGACTGCTTCTTAATACCATAAAATACGTGTTCATCTCGCATTCCCACTTGGAGCATAAAGACATCTCGCATTCCCACTTGGTCCAACTCAAGTGAATTCATTGAAATAATGTTGATGTAAGAGTCTAATATACATCAAGTATGTTTATAACTGAATTTTATTCATATAAAAAATGTCGTTGAGTTACTTTTAATGATATGATTTCTCCAATGAAAGAATAGTTAAGTTATTTTCAATGATGTGATTTTCACAATGACACATCCTCAATATGCTCCCTATATAAGTATCGTGAATAAGAAAGCCTTTAATTTATTTGGATTATTAGAAGTGCTTCTCACTACATCCTTAAATATATTTAGAATGTGTAATAACGTATAAACCCATAGTTCCTCCAAGTAATCACCTTACCAAATTGAGGATGTAATTTTTACCTATGTTATAAATAAAAAATAAAGTTTGATGATGAAATTGTTTCTCTGCGTACATCAAAGACCCAAAGAAATTACTCATGCTTACCATACACATTTATAATTTAAAAAAAATAATTATTTATAAAATATAATTATATATATGAAAATCACAAATCTTTAATTAAATTTTTACATAATATTATGTATAATTTTTTTATAGATTAATTTATAATTTTTATTTAAGATAGTACAATAGTTTAGATTCATCTTAATTTTGAATCTATCCAAAGTAGAGAAAGATCAAATCTTTCAAGGTGCAAATTTCTTTTCTTAATTTTATTTTTAGTTTTATATAGTTTCACCTAATCAAATGTTTTAATTAATAATTTTATTTTGTATTTTTATGTAATTTGACCACTTCAAAATGTTTAGATAACAGACTATAACTAAACATTACAACAACTCTTCCATACTGACCCAAAAATGCAATAAAATAATATATATAATATATATATACTATATATAATATATATATATATATAATTTTGATTGTGAAATGAGAGATGGATTTTGAGCTTGTGGTATTGATGAGCCATGGTATGGCCCATAGTATGGTATGGTTAATAATATCCATGATAAAGTGGGGTGAGTATCCATGGTTAAAAGTCTTATTAATTGAAAGTATTATTTGGATTGTGAAATGAGGGATGGTTTTTGAGCATGTGGTATTGATGAGCTATTGTACCATGGTATGGTATCATTAAAAATATCCATAGTAAAATGGCGGTGAATATCCATAGTTAGAAATCTTGTTATATTGTAAGTTTAAGTTATTTTGTGTTTACTAATGAAATTTAAATATAGTTACAAAATTATTATTTTAATTTATATGGTGAATTGGATTTAATTTATAGCTACTATATACATCTTATATATTTTCATGTGATAGAGACATAGATATACCTCAAAAGTAATTATAATATATTTTTTAAATTTAATAAAAAAAGGTTACAAAATTAAATTCAAATAAAATATTTATAAAATATTTGAGTGTGAATGACAGATGATTTTTTAGCATATTATATTAATGAACTATACTTTTGGCCCATAGTATTGTAACAAATTTTATTTACAAATTAATAATATTTATGACAAATGCTAAAATTCTGATAGGTCAAAAGCCCTATAATATGGCTATAACATTTGACTTCATGGCACTTGCCACGTGGATAGTGGTCTCTATTAGATATACCTTTTTATATGTTCTTTGCTCGTAATCTGATTTTCTATCTAGATTGCTCGTTTCCGCCATTGTTTTCGAGGAGGATTTTGGCTGCTGAGGTTGCCATATTCTCAGATCTCTGATTTTAGCATTTCCACACTACGATCTAAGCATGAATTATGATTTCTGAAACTACCTTGATTACCAGATAGGCAATTTCAAGAACGATTGCAGAATATTTTGCTTGCCATATCTCGATCAAGGAAGTTAGAAATAGTTTTTTTTTTGGATTAGACATTTTGGAAATATTTTAAAATAAAAAGGATAGGAATGAGGCACTTTCGTCATTTTCTAACTTTATTTTATTTGATTACAAAATATCATAGTTTTTTTGGTACTTTAACTGATTCCAAAATATTTTTAAAATTTATAATTTAATAAACTCACTAAAAGAATAACATAATTTTATTATTGTATAGTCAATCTCTTTACATTTATTTTATGGTTTGGAGAAATCTGATCGTGAAATAAAATATTGAAATTATAAAATTTTGGTGTTTTAATTATCATATTATATATATATTTTTGTTGTTACACTATTATATATATCTTCAAAATTCCAAACAAATCAGGGTGGCAGGAACACACCTATCAATAACATTAAATGCCAAAATCCTCGGGGCCTGACGTTTAGGAAAAAAATAGGGGGTCCAACAAAACCACGGGATTCGCTCGACCGACTAGGGGAAATTTGTGGCCATCGTTATGGTCGGCGCGCACAGGACCCACGACGATTAGAAATAACCGCTATAATCATATAGTAATAACCGATGATATATTTCAGTTTTAAATGCAATTATTTATATTCTGGCCTTTCCTTTACCTTCAAGTATCATGGGCCCAGAAATAATAAATTCTAACTTTAAGCTCAAGGTTGAACAAAGAGTATTTTATTCATCCAAATTCTTTGACCAAGGGTGCAAGGAAATAGGAGCTTGAAAAGCTGCAGAATAGGCTAAGTATTTGGCTTGAGCTAGCTTGTGAGCTGACAGTTGATTATACTTGTGCAGAGATTGTTCTTGTGAGAAAAAGCATTGTATTCTCATCTTGGATTTCTGATTAATGCAATATAGGTAGTAGGGTTTTTGAGTTGTGGATTTCCCTGGATAAATATTGTGTTATGTTCCATTGATTTATCTTCTTCTAGTTCATATTGTTTTCATTAATCTATTGGATTTTGCTTGTTGAAAGTAGAAGTAAATTCTTGTCTTGTGCTTTAATAAATTGCATGAGCTTGTGAATCTAAAGGATTTTCTACATGATATCAAAGCTAGATATGTAGAAAATTCTACATGGTATTAGAGCTAATCATAATATACTAGAGGAGATTTCAAACTTTTGAGTTTTGGATTACAGGTGAAATTCGAATTTGCAATACATACTTTAGGATTGACAAATGACATTCTACGGTTTGCGGCTCAAGTATGCCTTGGATGGTAGCTCAAATTATATAGACTGGAAGGCCAATATGGAGGCCATGTTGGAAGATAATGGCTTGAAGGAATTCATTGATCAGGACATTCATAAGCCACCATCATCAGATGCTTAGAATTTTGCCAAATGGAAGAAGTGTGTGGCAAGGACGAGGCAGATAATCCTTGAGGGAGTTCGAGACCACATTGTCTCGAGTCTCCATGGGAAGGAAACTCCGCATACTATGTGGAACTCATGATCGACTTGTATAAGAACAACAGTGACCAAAGGAATTTGACACTGAAAGATAAACTTTGAAAAATCAAGATGGTGGTGGGCGACTCAATTTCAAATTACTTGACCAAGTTCACTCAATGTCATGATGAACTTGGTAGTGTTGGAATCATGGTTGCCAAGGATGATATGGTGAGTGTTTCTCTTTTAGGATTCCCAAAGAGTTGGCATAGTTATCAGGACTCTGTCAATGGTCTGGAGGAGCTGCCAGATTGGGAACAACTGTGGTTGGATTTGATGCAGGAGGAGATCAGGAGGAACACCAAAGATGGGACATCTTCCAATCAAGTGGAAGAGGATTTTGCCTTAGAAATTAAGGCAAAGAAGGCCAAGGGAAATAAGTCCCAAGGCGAGGAGGGTGGAAAGAAGATGAACTTGATGAAAGTAAAGTATTTTCACTGTCACGAGCATGGGAAATATGCCAAGAACTACCCACATAAGAAAGCAAGCAAGGAGGAGGCAATAGCAGTAGCAGGTGAAGCTCTAGCTTCATAATTAAAACTTGATTTCACTCTCATTGCATGCATGGTTAGCATTGTCATGGGAGGCGTGTGGTATCTTGACAGCGATGCCTCATTCCATATGATGGGGAATAGAGATCTCTTTAGTGATTTTGAGGAGAAAGACCTCAAGTAGAGAATAAAGTTTGGAGATGATGAGAGGTATAAAGCTACCGATATTGGTATGGTAACTTTTTATAGGCAGTCTGGATCCCCTCTCAGGATCACATATGTGATGTATGTTCCAGGACTAAAGAAGAATCTCGTTTCGGTCACAGTATTGGAAGATCTTGGCCATGATGTGGTTTTTAGTAAGGGAAAGGCTTTCCTTAGACACATCACCACAAGACAAGTGAAATAGATTGATTCACGGGTCAAGAACCTATATGCTCTTGAGGTTCAAGATGCATGAAAAGCCTTGAGGAGAAAGGCAAAGGTTAGAGACTTGGTGGTTGAGAGGGAGAGTAAATTACCTCTCAACATGCAGCCCCAGAAGAATCCTCAAAAGTAGCTTCAGAAAGTTGTGGAGCAGTGAAAACTAGAGAAGCTAAGAGGAGACCAAGTGGAGATATCCACTCAAGCAGAGATGAAGCAGTCTCAAACAATTGTGGAGTAGCCACAACTAGAAAAGTTGAGAGGAGACTGAGTGTAGGCGTCCACTCATGCAAAGACCAGGTGGGCAGAGGGATCACATGCAATCATACCTTCAGGTGTGAGGTAGGGCGATGTGAAGCGATAGTCCCAAGAGGGTTGAAATTGGGTAGGGTCCATTGAGAGGTTTTATCTCATGGATTGTACCTTGCTACGAGAGCCCAAAGTACATAGTAGCGGGAGGATTAAGTGGGATTGATGTAGTAAGAGATCAAAGTGATAGAGGCTAGAGAAGTCATATACTGAAGAGCTCAGAGAAGGGTTGACAACAGTGCAGAAAGGAAGAGTTAGAAAAAGTGCAAATTTTTTAGTTTACAGGGGCAATAGTAGTCGGAAACTTTGATTATAGATGCATCATAATGATTCAAGTTAGATGTTTTTTTTTTTTGTTTCTGGAGTTATTGTAGCAAAAACACTGGAGAGAAGTGTTTCATGCAGAACATTCCAAAGTTTTAGGATCGGGATAGAGTTGAATTCATTTCTTGTTGAGAGGGAGTGTTGAAAATAGCAACAAGAAATGTTAAAAGTAAAATCCATAAATTCCAATTTAATTTGCTCTTGAATTAAAATTGTAATTCTTTTCCCATAGGAACTTGTAATAGTTAACTAAGTTAAGCTTTTTTCTTTTTTTTCCTTGGAAAAAGTGTTATTTTCATTAAAAAGATAAGAAAATTACATGTTGTATGATACTGCAGATATGAACTGTTGTCAGGAAAAAGGGAGTACTATTTAGAGCTATTATAAACTTTACAAAAACTATTATGATGCTTACTGATAATAAGCTTATGAGAAGTCCAGTAAGTTTCCGAGAATATGAGTTTTTTCCAAAAGTATATTGAAAACTGGTAATTTATATACATAGAAGGAGAAAGTAAAAGGAAACCTGCTGAATGATCTAGCGATCATTTTGATAGGAACCAATCATGTCCATAAAAGGATGATGATAGTATCTGTAGAAACTGTCGCCCCTGTATTCCTATATCTACCATTGACCTCTGTTCAGCTGCATTGCCTCTTCGGATAAATCATTAGCGATCTCATTCCTTTCCCTATATATATGTGAGCATGCAAATGAATCAAATTGGGACTTTAAAGAAAGGATATCAGTTACAATATCTCTAAGTGTGTGAAAGTTACTTAGTTTACTTAGGAATTTCGAGTTGGAAGTCTTTGTAAAGTCATGTATATGTTCTCCCTAAGTTTTAGGGGTCCAAGATGAGTTTATTTATGAGTTGTAATTAGATAACTCAATTTACAGAGTTATGGTCAGTTAAATTAGTTCCAATTGTTTGTGGAACTAATAGAGGATTAGTAGTCAATTGGTGCACTGGTGAATCCGCAAGTGTTACTCCAATTAACTAAAGATTCCCTCATTAGAAAGTCATGCATGTCAGTTTAGAAAAAGACCTAGTTGAGACTATAGTGCAAGGATAGTGTACTATCAGTTGTATGATTTACTCGGTTGTAAATATCATGCATGTAATTAGAGAAAGACCTAATTTTGGATTGCACAGTTACGGATGAGGAATTTCCCTTTAAATACAGGCTAATTCTCTGAGGAAATGTGCAAAGAATTAGAAGTTTGGAGGCTTGGAGATTTTGCTAAGTATTGGTCAATGGAAGTCATCAGGCAGGGGATAGAAAATACTTGTGCAGATTAAGCTCAAGGTTGAGTAGAGCATATTGTATTCATCCAAATTCTTTGACCAAGGGTGAAAGGAAATAGGGGTTTGAAAAGTTGCAGAATAGGCGAAGGATTTGGCTTGAGCTATATTGTGAGATGAGAGTTGATTATACTTGTGCATATATTGTTCTTGTGAGAAGAAGCATTGTATTCTCATCTTTGATTTCTAATTAATGAAATATAGATAGTAGGGGTTTTGAGTTATGGCTTTCCCCAGATAAATATTTTTATGTGCCATTGATTTATCTTCTTCTTGTTCATATTGTTTTCATTGATCTGTTGGCTTCCACTACTTGAAATTAGAAGTAGATTCTTGTCTTGTGCTTTAGTAAATTGCATGAGCTTGTGAATCTATAGGATTTTTTACATTGATTGATCCATACACCCATGAACTTGATCCTGTAAAAAGTTCCTTTAGATGTACTCAAATCAACAAATAGAGGTCACCATTATATCCAAAATTTCCAAAAACCTCTAGGTAGACTCTTATTGAGCTCCAAAAGGACAAAAACTCACATAGATATGGCTCTATAAGCTCTCCATGTATTTTTGTTGTTATCTGTCCTAAAATAAGACCAATAGACTGATTGTCCCATAAATATGACTTATTTTCCACTAACAAGGTGAATTATGCCCTCCAATGGTGCAATTTGTTGGACATTTAATTCATCCAATAACCCTTTAGGGTAAAAATCCAGGCCACATGGGCCATGTGGCTGTGCACTGGGCCTTAACGTCTACCCTCGTCGTCCTAGCACTTAAAAAGTCAGGTTCATGGTCATCTTCAGGCCATGGGACGAAGGGTCAGGTCAATGACCTGCCCTTCCCACCAAGCCCCCGTTATAAACACGCTGGGTCACATGTCTGGCCATAGGACCGTAGGGCTGGCCTCCTCCGTAGCACCCTCTTATCGAGCGCCTGAACACTATTCCGTGTGGTGGAATATGTTGAGGGCCAAGGCCAAGCTTAATCCCCCTACTCTATTTAGCATCGAAGTTCCTCCAGTTGTGGTTCTCTATGAGTGATATACCCTGGGGCTAGGGTGAGGGTTGAGCCCCTCTCCACTGACGCCTTCCCATCGAAGCCTGTGATTTCATGGTGATCGAGTGACCAGGGGATGGAGGTGGTCCCCGAGCCCCAAAATTTTTTGCACATGAGTTTCTATGAATAAGCTGTGACTAGGGGTTGGGACCAACAACTCGAATTGTCTCCTCAAATGAGCACCATTGGAACTTTAAATATAGGTTTCGCTCTATGCATATTAAGAATCATTGTAGGGTCTAATGGAAAAGCCCTGCATTGCTACCCCATATGTCGGGGGTTCGAGTCCTACTCGAGGACTGTCTGACCATACCCAAAATTTTAATATGCTCTAGGGTCCCATGTGGCAGTTTGTGATTGGGCCACGTGGTACCATTTCATTGGTCCATGCCCAACCAATAAAAAAACCAAGAATTGACAAATTAGAACCTACCACTTGGTGGCACCTAGTTGGCCCATACCTACACAATCACCTTGGGTGATGTCAGCGGTACATAATCCCAGTGAGCTGCCTAGTCAACAACCTGCTCATTTTTTTAGTTGTTGGGCCAAATTATTAAAATGCAATAACTTGACCATACTATGTTGGATTGAGGTGAAACAAACATCGTTGGATTTAGAATGACGAGCACTTCAACTTGTTTCTAGTTTCAAGAGTGTTTTGAGCACTTTCATTTTTGAGCTAAAATTTAATCACTTGGTCATGCATAGACTCATGAATTGACATGATTTTCAAGTTTGATGAAATTAATAAATTGCTACCATCTTCAATTAATGAAACAATACAAGCTTGCTCAAGGTTTAACATATAACATTCAGATATATATTACAAGAGAATATGTGTGAAAAATTGGTTGGCTATGTAGAAAACAATGAATGCATGAAAATTTGATTGGTATAGTAAGTAAATTGTACGCAATCAGAGACAATCATGTTAACATAAAATATATTGATGTAGTATCATTCAAGAAGAAACTATAAGATAATATGTTTGAATGCATATGGTTTTCGAAAAGAAAATTAGTATTACGATAAAAAGAAAGACCACTTTTGGTTCTCATGTTGGAAACTAATTCACGTGGAGCGATGTAGCCATAAGAAACAATAATAACAGACATGGCCTCTGGACTACTTCAAATCAACTTTGCAACTCTGAAATCTACAACCCTTGAAGTTATGTCAGAATCAAGAAACATATTGTTAGGCTTAATATCTCTATGTACAATGGCAAAATGACAATTTTGATAAGGATAACATAAGCCCTGAGCCACTCCCACTGCGATATTGTATCGTTGAGAATGCCCACTCCTGCTGAAGCAAAATTTGTTCCATTTAGCATTGAAAGACCATTGAATTTAGGATCAAATAAGGTCGAAGATGTGGAATCCCAACCTCTCACCTAAATCATCATGAAACAAGAAAATTCTTCAATTAAGTAGACATTAATACACACTTTTTATAAAATCTATTAAGACCCAAATTGGGAAAGCAAGGCACTGCAATAATACATTACTTACAGGGAATATCACAACGTTTTTTCCATTATAGAATCCTCTAGTGGACTATACTAGAAAAATAACTAAGTTGTGACTCATCATCTTTAATTAATGTCTTGTGTGAACAAGTGGGTAGCAGACGGGCACAAGTAGTGGTGGTGTGTTTTGCAGGTCAACCGTCTCTTACTTCGCCATGGTTTGAGCATTACATAATATTATAATTTATTATATCATTATAAGGCATACAATGAACAATAAATGTCATTATTCCCTTGGCGAATAAACAATGAGGAAACTTCAAACCAAGAGCTCCTACGTAATGCTATGCTGCTCAGCGAGAGCATTCTAGAAAATACAGGTCATGTACGTATTTTATTTAAGCAATTGGAATTTTCGAATTCAGCAATTATTGTTAGGCTATATCTTTCGGCAATGCGATTTGTAATATGGTACGACGTATCTTTTCTCTAATGGTAAGGTCTTGTTTTACAATTTAATCGTTTGATTTTAATTTTTTAGTTGATAATTATTGATTAATCTATCATTTGCAATGTTTGGATAAATATTTTACATTTATTTGATTGCTGGGTGGAAGTGTAAATTTAGGTTATTTTTTGAAATTTAATGTAAATATGAATGTACAATTAAATGTAAATGTGAATGAGTCTTTGTCACATATCTGATTTAATATATTTAAATGCAATATATATAGTTTTAAATCCAAATTTAAAGTTAAAGGAAGTGTTGGTGGAGGGGGCAAGTCTAGTGGTAGAGCCAAAATCCATGTCAGTGCTAGATGCTTTTCTTATTGTAAATCACTTCACTTGTTGTAAAGGTTTAAGTAGTGGTTACAGATCCATATCGAGTAGTAGTGACGGGTAGCTTGACTGTGTTACCCATCATTGAAACAGATTTAATGTATTCAAATGAAATCTATATAGTTTCAAATCCAAATATAAAGTCAAAGGAAGTGTTGGTGGTGGGAGCAGGTCTAGTCGTAGAGCCAAAATCCATGCCACTGCTGGTTGCTTCTCCTATTCTAAATCACTTCTCTTGTTGTAAAGGTGTAAGTAGTGGTTACAAATCCATAGCTAGTAGTAGTGATGAGTAGCTTGACTGTGTTACCCATCATTGAAACACAAGCTGGAGACCCGACAAGGACTACCGCTGCCTGCAACACTATTTTTGTAATGTTCGTCTACTTTGATTATTTTGTAATGTTAGTGTACTTTGATTCATAATCTTTAAAACATTAAAAATTTGGCCTAAGTTATTCCTTCTTCATGCTTTGGATGTTTCTCCAAGAGGTACATGGTGTCTAGCATGCCATTTATCTGACCAATGGAATGCCATAGATCTCAACAACTATCCCATTTTTACTACATGACAACTATCCCATTTTTACTACATGACGATAATGGTAAAAAATATCAAGGTACTTGTGGGAGATAGAGACAAAAGTGATAAACTCAATCTTAAATGTGAATGATTCTTTTATATATATATACATATATAATTTGCAAAATACATATTTTATTTTCCATTTAAATAAGTTACCATAATTAATTATGAATCATAAAGGAACATATTAGAATTTTTAAAATAAACCAATTGCTTTTATTAATAAAAGCTTTTAGTTTCTAGATATCTTCTTTTTTCGTAGAGAAGGGTTTTTAGCTATAGTGTCCTCATCCAATAAGGAAAGTACTATCCTTTTCTTTGAATAGAATGTCCTCATTCAATAAGGCAAGTACTATATCTATTTCTTTGAATATAGTGTCCTCATTCAATAAGGCTACTATATCTTTTTCTTTCAATATATCCTTTGAGAAAGGATTAGATTCCCCATTTACCAATCATTGATTTTGATTTACCTTGAATTTTAATAAAAAATAGCTTATAAACTTGATATTTTTAAACAATTTTGTCTTTTTGGTTTTGGTGTCTTTTTTCTTATAGAGGATGGAATTGAGTGAGATAAATACATCATCAAATGTCTTAGAAAATCATAAAATGTCTTAAAAATTGGCACATCCTACACCGAAACGATGTTTTTTCAGCTTCCGATAACTATGTGTATTTATATCTTTTTTTGTGAGAATCATTTTATCTTTAAAAAAAAAAAAAAAAACTTACTGAGATCTATCTCAACATAAACATATGCTCATGCTCACAAACATGCTACAACTCTCTTACGCTTTGATTTTATGTAAATTCATAAAACATTCCCAATATCCGCTAAATTTATTAATTACCAAAAATGTAATAATAAATTAAAAACTAAAATTAAATTTGCATCATTAAATATTATTCCAATCAAATTCAAAGAATAAAAAGGTCATAAAAAGTTAGTTGAATTGAGGCTTCTGTAATCCATAATAGTTGAAAGAATGATTTTGGCGTAAATCACATGTAAATAGACATTTGTCGACCCGTTTAGAACCAACTACTTGTGGTTCATCGTCAAGACAAGTTCGAAACGCGTCGACAAATGTTTATCTATATATAATTTACGCCCAAACCATTCTTTCAGTGATAAAAAGTTATAAACAATTTTCCAAAATTACGAACCAAATGCTTGTTAATACCATAAAAAAACATTGTCAAATGCTTGTTAATACCATAAAATACGTGTTGATCTCGCATTCCCACTTGGAGCATAGAGACATCTCGCATTCCCACTTGGTCCAACTCAAGTGAATTCATTGAAATAATGTTGATGTAAGAGTCTAATATACATCAAGTATGTTTATAACTGAATTTTATTCATATAAAAAATGTCGTTGAGTTACTTTTAATGATATGATTTCTCCAATGAAAGAATAGTTAAGTTATTTTTAGTGATGTGATTTTCACAATGACACATCTTCAATATGCTCCCTATATAAGTATCGTGAATAAGAAAGCCTTTAAATTATTTGGATTATTAGAAGTGCTTCTCACTACATCCTTAAATATATTTAGAATGTGTAATAATTTATGAACCCATAGCTCCTCCATGTAATCACCTTACCAAATTGAGGATGTAATTTTTACCTATGTTATAAATAAAAATAAAGTTTGATGATGAAATTGTTTCCCTGCGTACATCAAAGATCCAAAGAAATTACTCATGCTTACCATACAAATTTAT
>APFE031287925.1:70947-91089 GCA_000404065.3 Pinus taeda | reverse complement strand
TATTGATGAGCCATGGTATTGGCCCATAGTATGGTATGATTAATAATATCCATGATAAAGTGGGGTGAGTATCCATGGTTAAAAGTCTTATTAATTGTAAGTATTATTTGGATTGTGAAATGAGGGATGGTTTTTGAGCATGTGGTATTGATGAGCCATTGGCCCATGGTATGGTATCATTAAAAATATCCATAATAAAATGGCGGTGAATATCCATAGTTAGAAATCTTGTTATATTGTAAGTTTAAGTTATTTTGTGTTTACTAATGAAATTTAAATATAGTTACAAAATTATTATTTTAATTTATATGGTGAATTGGATTTAATTTATAGCTACTATATATATCTTATATATTTTCATGTGATAGAGACATAGATATACCTCAAAAGTTATTATAATATTTTTTAAATTTAATAAAAAAGTTGCAAAATTAAATTCAAATAAAATATTTATAAAATATCTGTATGAATGATAGATGATTTTTTAGCATATTATGTTAATGAACTATACTTTTGGCCCATAGTATTGTAACAAATCTTATTTACAAATTAATAATATTTATGACAAATGCTAAAATTCTCCAATACGTCAAAAGCCCTATAATATAGCTACAACATTTGACTTCATGGCACTTGCCACGTGGATAGTGGTCTCTATTAGATATACCTTTTTATATGTTCTTTTCTCGTAATCTGATTTTCTATCTAGATCGCTCGTTTCCGCCATTGTTTTCGAGGAGGATTTTGGCTGCTGAGGTTGCCATATTCTCAGATCTCTGATTTTAGCATTTCCACACTACGATCTAAGCATGAATTATGATTTCTGAAACTACCTTGATTACCAGATAGGCAATTTCAAGAACGATGGCAGAATATTTTGCTTGCCATATCTCGATCAAGGAAGTTAGAAATAGTTATTTTTTGGATTAGAGATTTTGAAAATATTTTAAAATAAAAAGGATAGGAATGAGGCACTTTCGTCATTTTTTAACTTTATTTTATTTCATTACAAAATATTATAGTTTTTTTTGTACTTTAACTGATTCCAAAATATCTTTAAAATCTATAATTTAATAAACTCACTAAAAAATAACATAATTTTATTATTGTATAATCATCTCTTTACATTTATTTTATGGTTTGGAGAAATCTGATCGTGAAATAAAATATTGAAATTATAAAATTTTGGTGTTTTAATTATCATATTATATATATATTTTTGTTGTTACACTATTATATATATCTTCAAAATTCCAAAAAAATCAGGGTGGCAGGAACACACCTATCAATAACATTAAATGCCAAAATCCTCGGGGCCTGACGTTTAGGAAAAAAATAGCGGGTCCAACAAAACCACGGGATTCGCTCGACCGACCAGGGGAAATTTGTGGCCATCGTTATGGTCGGCGCGCACAGGACCCACGACGATTAGAAATAACCGCTATAATCATATAGTAATAACCGATGATATATTTCAGTTTTAAATGCAATTATTTATATTTTGGCCTTTCCTTTACCTTCAAGTATCATGGGCCCAGCCCATAATAAATTCTAACTTTATCTGCACTGCCTCTATTATATTCATGGCCGAGGAAATGATTGCTGCGCATGACAGTGATGGGATAAATACTATAATTTCTGTGGCTTCCAATTTTTCTTGTACAAACAGATTATTTAAGAGGGGCGTAGGGTTCCACAAGACGATTAAGTGGCCAACTGTTATTCCTATTTTTTAAAACTTTAGGATAAGAACTGGTATCAGCTCTCGCTGTCCAGATGAAGCAGATGCTAAACAATATTTTTCTTCAGTTAGCGACTGAATATTTTAAGTAATATTCGACTCTCTTTATGTACTTAATTAATTTATGTAACTATATATTAAACTTTTGTCTCTGTGTGTGCTTCCACCGATGCAATGATGCAAGTGTGAGATGTAGTGCAAATAACACTGTGCTACTTTATCCATATAATATTCTATCACCATCCTCTTTCTCTGAAGGAATAGCTGGCAAATTTTTTTCCACTGCATGTGCAGTGTATGTATGTAATATTCTGTGATATACGGATCAGGACAATCCCTATATTTTGAAGGCTTGAAGCTTATCACGTAAATATTTAAATCAACTATGATCATTTTCAAGCTCGGCTGAAATCATATGATTGGGATTGCCACAATCCTCTTCTCTCTTTTCTGGTTGTCGTCGCTCTTTTTATATGATTAAAGATTTATATAATTTAGTCATGGTCGTTTATGATAATAGTTTCTGAGATATACACTGAAAATTATTTATAAAAAAATAAATTGCGTTCAAATAAATTGTGAGATCAATGGTTTCATCCGGTCTAGATTGAGAGTTAATTTTCTTTAGGTTTAAATTTACAATTTAGATAAATTCATGTAAATTTAAGTAGGGAAATATAGGGTTTCAAGTATAGTAGGGAAATATAGGGTTTCAAGTATGCTTAAAACTGCATTTAATTGGTTAAGAATCGTTTAGAGGTAGCTATCATGAGCGAAAGCAGGTTTATCTATGCACCATCAATGAGTAATTTCAGGTGGATTGGTTTTCCTTAATTACAGACGATGAATAAACTTGCATTTGCTATAAGAAAAAAAAAGCAATAATAATTATCTCACTACTAATTCGACAACTAAATTTTATAGATTTTCCCATTATATAACTAAAAACATATAGCTAAAAAAGAAAAAAGTATTAAATAAACAAATAAACAATAATAATATTTCAATTGTTTAAGTATATGTGCTCAAAATGCAAAAAAATCTTTCAAAACTGATTTGGAGTTAAGATGGATCTATGCTGGTTCAATTAATAATTTTATTTTTTAGTTTAATTTTTATTTTATATAATTTAAGAGCCAAAATGTTTTATTTAATAATTTTGTTTTTTATTTTTATGTAATTTGACCAGGTCAAAAAGATTAGATAATAGAATATAACTAGACATTACAACAACTTTTCTCTTGGCCCAAAAATTGTATTAAATTTAAACAAAATTAAAAATATATCTATTTATAAAGTATTTTGATTGTGAAATGAGAATGGATTTTGGGCCTGTGGTATTGATGAGCCATGGTATCGGCCCATGATATGGTATGGTTAATAATATCCATGGTAAAGTGGGGTGCGTATCCATGGTTAAAAGTTTTGTTAATTGTAAGTATTATTTGGATTGTGCAATAAGGGATGGCTTTTGAGCATGTGGTATATTATAAGTATTAAGTTATTTTGTGCTTATTAATGAAATTTAAATATGGTTACAATTTTTTTTATTTTAATTTTATATAGTGAAATGGATCTTAATTTATATTAACTATTTATATTTATATATTTCATGTATCTAAAAAGTAAGTATAATATTTTACTTTTAAATTTAATAAAAAAAAACGTTATAGAATTAAATTCAAATAGAATATTTATAAAATATTTTTAGTGTGAAGTGAGAGATATTTTTGGGCATGTTGTATTGATGAGCATTGGTATTGGCCCATGGTATTGTAACAATGCCAATTTGTAAGTTAATAATATCTATGGAAAAGTGGATGTGAATATCCATAGTTAAACATATTGTTATATTGTAAGTTTATGTGTTTATTAATTAAATTTAAATATGATTACATAATCATTATTCTATTTTATAAGATAAAATGGACATTAACTTATTGTTACTACTTATATATTTTAATGTAATATCTATATTATGATTTTTTTTTAATTAAAAAAATTATTAGTAATTTTTTTAATAAAAACAAAATTACAATCTAACAAATTTGAATTTTACCATTTTGATTACTTTTAATTTTTTACTGATATTACGGACAAAATAGGAAAGACATGAGATCATATTTATTATTGACAATGATATACATCTATCATACATTCATGTGACCGTTGGGTTCCACATCCCAAGGTCTCTTGGACTCTCATAGTTGTTCACATTCTACACCAACCCATAGAGGATTAGGTGTCTAACATTCCCCCCCTTAATTCGAACGGTTACATATGAGTCCAAGAAGAGAGTTGTAGTACAAAATGTGCAAAAATGCATGGCATAACTAGGCTGAATGTGCTCTCTGAAATGTTGGTATAAAGGGTGGTGGTTTAAGGATGACCACCAACACTTGAACGCTTAGTGTAGTTCTCAAAACTCTTCCAAGTTTGGCATGAAGCTCAGGTCTTCTGCCAGAGGAAGTGCTCCTGATGTTTTGAAGAGGGAAACCTTCAACCAATAAAGGAAGGTCTCAACCCGCATAAAAGGGAGAACCTCAACCTGGAAAGGGAGGTCTCAACCTGTGATGGTTTAAGGATGACCAACAAATTTGGAATGCTTAATGCAATTCTTAGAACTCTTCTAAAACTGGCCAGAAGTTGAAGTTTTTTGCTAGAGGAAGTGTCCCCAATTCTTTGAAGAGTTATCACCGACTGAAGGCATGCTCAGGGGCATCTTTGTCTCTGGCTACAACTCTGAATATGATATGGCAGATTGTGGTTCAGGCTCACTTGATGTGGCTTTGAAGCTTGTAGATGACCATCATTTCCCCCCTTGTCAGATACAAGGTGAGATGATGGAGAAAACTCAACTGCAAGACTTTTCAATACTCTAGAACAAGTTCTGACATATGATTGGAATATCTTCTTGGCTACTGATGCCCATTGCCAAGAAGTGATCCATCCAAGATGAATCTTTGTTCTTGCAAGAGGTTTGTTTTTGAAGCATCTGTTTGAAGAATGACTGGTTTTATGATAGTGATTACATGGATGAAGATCAAAGCAGTGATCTTTCAGATGAACAACTCGGTCACAGTGTTGGCATTTCACAATCTGTTGTTGTTGTTGTGGAAGCGGAGCAAAATCTGGAACAACTGAAGTTGAACTATCATGAAGGAATCCAACACTCTGAAACTGAATGGGCTTTGAGTAATCTGGAATATGAAAGGACATGTCCTTGTCATATCCAAGACCAGTTCTGTGCTTGTTGTGGACAAGCTCTTCTCAAGGTCTAATGATGGGCTTAGGAAGTGCAAATTGAACTTCTGCATCTGCATGTAACTCTGTTGCTTTATTGGGCAATGGATTTGAATGAACTTCAACAATATTGACTTCGTGCTAATGGGTGGTTGTCTCAATGTTATGAACAAAAATAGGTTTAGAATGATGTCTATTTTGATGTAGCTCTTCTTGCTGTAGCTGTGATTCAAGATGCAAAAAATCAATTTTGTCTTGTACATTTTGCAAGCAAGTTTGTATGTTAAAAAGAGTTTCCTTATTGACTTTTACCATCCCATCAACAGTGGAATAGATTAGACTATTCAATAACTATAATGCATCATCAATTTGCTCCATTTCATGACAGTGTTGCACGGATATCTCACATAATGCCAAATAGCCGCAACTTTAAATAATATAAACATCCCCAATGCTAGACATAATTATGCAATCACTTGTACAACTAAATAAGAATCCCATGAAGAGCACCACACTAAAATATTGTTGCAGCTGATAGCCAAGTAATACCCATTATTTCATAGTTCTCAAGCATGTTTCCATTGATGAGTTGGCTACATAGAACCTCTTTATAGCTAAGGAAGATCCAGTTTTTTTTATTTTTTGTAGGATCGTCACACCTCTTAAAGGGAGAGTATCGAGTATAGGTATATAGCATGGATAAAAAAACCTACAGATGGGCCGACAGATAGTCTACCTTCTAGGTTCTTGCCTCAATTTCAATACCAGAAATTTCACAGGTTCTAACAACCTTGGTTTGCTAGTGGATTCTATTTATTTCAATGCTCAGAAGGAGCCAACAACTTATCTATCAAAAAAAATCGTTATCCTCGTCAGAGACCTCGAGGTTGATTTGAGTGAGTTCAAGTTCATGGTAGTAGCATCGTTCTACAGTTCATAAGGGTTGTAGAACCAACTTTACAATGAAAATATTCGTTGTTTAGATTTACGAGGCGACCATGGTGCTAGCTTGGCTTTAGTCCTGATTTTTCTTAATCGGTAAGCATATCCAACATGGCCCTTAGTTGGATATATAAAATTTGCAAAGACGGGGTCTTCTTGTTGTGTGGTCACAAGGCCACAGGGTTCAAGGTTGGATAAGGAAGGACGGTTGGCTACATTGCTAGAGATTCTTTCATCTCACCATGAGTATAAGTCACAGGTCAAAGATGTCACAGGCCCGAGAAATTGCATGCAATTTCAAAGAACCCTTTCATCGAGCAGCAGAGGAAGTCGAGCTGTGAGCTTTCATCATAGGAACCATCAAAGAATTTTTTCTGGAAATGGTTCAGTTGATTCAAGCTCCTTATCAGCCTGTTTTCGTGAGCCATAGTGGTTGAGCCCTCCCTTTTTGCTTGATCATGATGGAAACTCTGTTAATACTCCCTCAGATTCAGGTTTGATCTCGTATATAATAGAAGCATCCTCCAAAGAGGAATACCCCTCAAATACCCCTTACTTCAATCCAAAGACACTTGAATCCTTTACACTCCCAATAAATACAAAGGATTGTTTCCAAAGACAATATAAAAGTTAGCCTAATCTACCACAATGCTCAAAAGGCCAACTAGCTTCATCATGGCGCCCATCAATCCCTAGTCATTCTTTTTTTCTCCAGATGCTTGCACCATACTTTCAACAAACACCTTACCAAACAAATCTCAGACAGTCAGATTCATGTACTAAATCCGCTTAGAAACAACTCTGATTCCATGTGAGCACTCAGAGATGCAATTGTCGAGATCAATATATTAAACTTCAATATTTGTCCCTTTCGACATCTGGGCCTTTATTCTTCCGCCCTAAAGAAAAACTGAAATAACAGTTGACACTTGCAAAGTTGGTTCAACTCCCATACTAGTCCTCACTATCTTGTTTGACTCCTTACTGTGTTCCAATAGCTCACCTCTCTATTCAACTCCCATACTAGTCCTCACTATCTCGTTCCACTCCTTAACGTGTTCCAGTATCTCATCTGTCTGTCAACTCCCTAGGACCCTCGACTTCAACTCTTTGCTTGTTGGCATTTCAGGGAGATACACCTTGAAACCTTGATACAATACAAAACTTTAACATATACACATACAGTGCAGGAGGATGGAGCCACTTGAGAGGTGCCCAGGGATGTCGACTTTGAGGCTCGAAGAATTGTGCAGTGGGGAGAGTGAGGGGCTTGAGGTATGAACTATGTGTAGGAGCCGAGGTCGATTGTTGTAATAACACAATGCACAATGAATTCAACCAATGCTCAATAGCAGAATTTTGACAGGGCAGGAGAAACCGATAGATAGAGAGACAACCTTGATTACAGACATGAACACAATGCATATGCATTCAGCATATGAACTAGCACACGTAACATAAAGAGATTCAATGCATATACATTCACAAAATGAAACGGCCTGCTGGAGCACCCAGGTGTAGCAGAGCAACATTAGTATATTTCTATAAATGGGGAAATGGCAGACCAATTCTGCAGCACTGACAATCTCTGAAAATGCACAGGCCTAACAGAAGCTCTGATACCATGTTAAATACACACACGACAGAGACAAAATAGGAAAGATAAACATGAGATTATATTTCTTATTGACAATTATATACATTTATAGTACATTCGTGTGATCGTTGGGTTCCACAACCCAAGGTCTCTTGGATTCTCATGGTTGTTCACATTCTACACCAACCCATAGAGGATTAGGTGTCGAACAAAAACAACTAAAAATATAAAATATAATAATATTAGCTAAAATTGAAACAATTAAACAAAAATAAAAACGAAAAATAATTATCAAACTAAATTATAAACTAAAAATATATTATAGTAAAAATTCTTTCGAATTAAATAGAAAACATTTTACAATTATGGATTAGAAAAGTTTAGATGTAAAAGTAATTAATTAATAATAAAATTATGAAGTTAAACTAAACTAACTATTGTAAAATTGAAATAACAAACTAATTTAAAAACTAAAAAAAAACTAAAATCATAATAAACTATAATAAAATTATATTTAACTAAATTATAATCATATTACCAATAAAATCAATAATACAACCAAACTAATAAAATAAAAAATCAATAAATCAAACTAAATTACACTTCAGTACTAATTTAAACATATTTTAACCAAAAAAAATTATGAAATTAAACTAAACTAAATTATTTTAAAAATTGAAATAACAAAACTAAACTAAAAATTAAAAGTAATTAAAATAAAACAAAAATCATAACTAAACTACATTTAAAACTAAACTAAAACAACTAAAAATCTATATTATAATTATATTATCTAATATTAAATGAAATTAATAATACAACAAAATTAAAATTTAAAAAAACAATCACCGAAACTAAAATATAAAAAATAAAATCATATTAATTAAAATTAAAAAATTAGTAAACTAAAATAAATTATTAATAAAAAACAAGAAAAAATAAAACTAAACATTAAAAATATTAAAATTAAAATAATAAATAAACCACGATTAAAAAAAAATAAACCATATATAAATAATGCAGTAGTCTATAACGCGACTTTTTTGAAAGCTTTTCCAGCAGATTTTTCCGGTTAACCGGCAGCAATTCAATTGAAATCCCAAGTTGATAGCTAGTTCTGCACAATTAATGGCTCCCAGGGTTTTTCAGGGGTGAATCCAAATATGCAGTTAAAAACCCATTTTAACTGCTAAAAATCAAGATTTAACCTCATTTCTTCCGCCAGATTCCCTCACCGGAATCTCCAAAAAGTCGCATTATAGACAACTCCTAAATAAATTATGATCATATTACTTAAAACTAAATAAAATTAATAATACAATTCCACAACACTTCAATCGCAAATAGATAACTTCTTATAGATTTGAAAATTAGTGACTTGCGTAAACTTTTGTGTACTGGGCTGCTGACCCTGAAACGAAACTCTATTGTAGTCTTCTACGTGTTACTTCTGTGGATAATATTCTTTTTACTTGATTTTTGTTTTTCTTTTTATATGGAATACAATAAATAAAATTTAGTTTTAAGAAGAATTTCAATAATCACATTAGTTGGTTTTAAATGTGTCGACAAAGGTCTTTCTTTATGTGATTTATGCCGAAATTCTTCTTATAACTATGATAGATCACAAAAGCCTCGATTCTACAAAATCTAGTTTATGACATATTTCAAACTATAAGGTATTTGATTATATATTATATATCAATATGTGATCAAATCAATCTTGTGCTCATTTTAGAAAATATTTATTTGTTTGAAATATAATTATACATGTAATTTAATTTTTCTACATACTAATCAATAATTCCCAACCTTGATACATAATTAAATTATGGATATTGGTTTCTTGCATTGATATTTAGATTAATGTCACGAAGTTATAATTTTTTTTAAAATAAATTTGTAAATGGAGTTTAAGTTTATTTATACAAAAAAATAATGATTAATAGATAATATTAATCTAAGTTAATTTTTATTATAAATTATTTTTATATATAATAATGTTAAAAAAATTAGTTGTAGTAGTTTGGTAAATATTGTTTTTTTTGTATGGATGTAAGTTGAAGTTTTTAGAAACATCTTGTAATTTATCTTTTCTTACATTTATGAAATAATTGTATTTACATGTAATAATAATAGCCAATATTTTGTTGTTTTTCATCTTTTCTCAAACTATCCAGGATAATAGAAAATGTGTCTATTTACCGATTTTATATAGGGAAAATGGGTTTCATTTCATTATCACATTAAATAATAGTTCTATTTGTTTCGTTTTTTTAAGATATTTTGCCATTATGTAAATAAATCCAATTTCAAATAAAACTTTTCTAAAATTAAATTAATTTTGGTGATGTGTTTGAAAATAGAAAGCAATGGATTCAATTGTGATCTTAGAAAAGAAGATATATATATTTCTATCACAAAAATTCTTTAAATTGAATTATTAGAAGTCACCCTTGAATATGAACAACAAACAATAATAATTATGTTCCAAAAATTTAAATGTCTAAACTTTCATTCTTGCATGGGTCAATATTGTCTTATTTATATACCTTTAATTTAAACGAGCTCAATGATAGATTTATTTTTTCATTATATTGTATGCTTATAAGAATTGGTATTGTTCTTTTCTATCAAACTTATATGGGGAAAAATTATATCGATTTGTGTTTTGAATCCCTGGGTAATCTTTTTTATTTGGAATAATATCTGGAATATTATATGATTTTTTAAATTTATTTTTAAAATAAAAAGAAAAACCATAGAATTTTTACAAATGGATTAACAATTTGTAAATAGAGTTTAATTTTTTTTTGTAAGGTTCATAGGATCTTTCAATAATTTTCTAACAAAAATCACGTTACATCCATATGTTTGAAGGTTAGGTGGCCTCAACTTGCCCCATGGGAAACCAGGTTCATTCGCCACCTAACAACAAAATAAGCAATCTAGAAACAAAAAATAATAAGTTCTACAAGCCACGCTATATATGTATGAGATTCCTTGCTCTTCCTATTAGCTATATACATATAAACATAACTGTTAATATGCCTAAAAATTTGAAATTGTTTCATACAAAACTTTAACCAGGGGCGCACTACCACTACTCATCATCAGCTAAATCCACCAGAGCAGGATCCTTCACGGTAACCTGGCTTTGTTCTTCCTACTAGATATATGCCTATAAATATAACTGATAATACGCCTAAAATTTTGAAATTGTTTCATACAAAACTTTAACCAAGGGTGCACTGCCACTACTCATCATCAGTTGAATCCACCGAAGCAGGTTCCTTCGAATGTGATACTATATGCAATTGAGGCATCCATTCTATTGCTACAATTGAAACTAGATCTTTTGAAACTCTTTAGTATAATCCTAATGTCCATGGGAGGACAAATGCATGTTAGGTGGAAACTACTCCAAGGCTTTAGGCAAAATGCTCTTCATCATCCAAAATAAGTGGATTTTATTTTATTTTATTTTATTTATATTGAGGGGATCTGCCACGGGTATGGCCAGACTCAAGAATCAAAGTTTTCCACTCATCTAAATCAATTTCCAAACTCTCCTCTATCCGTTTTATCTCCTCTTCTCAATCTTCTATTAGTTGCTTAACCAGAGTCAAATTGCCGGAGTGATATGCCTGAGAGGCTTCCTAAATAATTTAGGATGTTGATTTACGTTGACACACAATCCCCTAGATGAGCTAGGTTGACTGGCCTTGGGAGGGGATTCTTTCCTTTGTTTCCTGTGGTCACAGCCTCCTCGGCCATTCCTTCCCTTACCAGAGGTGTGAACCATTTTTCTACACCTACAAATCAAATAATGGCCTAGTTGAGATCTAGAGGTCGACTCAAACATAATCTAAGCTCAGAAGAAAGACATTGTCGAGGGTCGCTCCAGCCCTGAAGACCTGCCAATGAAATTAAAAAAGAAACCAACCAAATAAGGAGCTAGTTCAAAAGCTTGTTGTAAACCAATGACCAGCATGGTTTTACGGTCCTGTGTCTACCACTGCTCCACCAATGCCAATAGACGGGCCTAAACTGACAGAAAAAAATCCACAGGCAAAACCCCATAATGGTCCAAATAAATCTCATCTCTAATCAATTCAAACAACAAAAGTGTACTCCAAAGAAAGAAAGAACATTGGAGCCATGAGTTTCCCCTTGACCAAGACCCACACACAACCATGCGTCGGAACCAAATGTAGTATACCCTTTCCGCAAAGACAGGACTGAAATGCCCACAGTTAGGCCTAGATTGTTAGACTGAAACATCCACGTGGAAAACCCCAAAATGGGCCAGATGAATCTCATCTCTAAGCAATTCGAGCAACAAATTGTACACCGAATAAATAACAAACATTTGGGCCAGGAGCTACCCTTTGACTAGGATCCACACATGACCATGTCACAAAAATAGATATAATATACCCTTGCCGTTAAGACGTGATTGACACTAGAAATTTCCCATAGTTCAACCCAAACCATGACACTCTACATTCTAGGACTAGGCCAATGCTTATAAACAATGATAGCCATGTTCCGAGACCATACATAATTAGAGTACCCAAGAACTAAACAGAATTGACCAGAAACCAAAACCCTCACAATTTTGAAATAACCAAGGTAGGAAATGCAGCAAAACCCAGAATATTCTATCAACATAACCCTGCATGAACCCATACGTAAGAGCCAAATCTCATAGACCATAGACACAGGGACATAGAAAACTAACGACTCAAAACATAACATTGACCAAACCATGCCACAATCCAGAGACATTTTATTACAATCCCACCAACCTACCACTATACCATGCATCCTAGATACTAGAGGATAGAGACAAAGAGCCATGTATGCAAGGGGAGAAAAATTAAAAGTGGAGACATATCACTGACCATGTCCTTGACCAGAAAGAGACTGGTTTTCCCCAGAATGAACAACTTGGACTAAATCCATAACGAACAGAGCACACAAACCAATTTACTAATCACAACGAAGGAGTAACTCACCTTCTCGCCTAGCTTAATGTCTATGCCACCTTCCGGGTCGACATTTAACCTTCGCATGCCCACCGCCACCTCTCCAAGTGTTGGATGCATACAGATGGTGGCCTTAGATTGATTTTGGATTTACATTAATCTGTGGGATAGGATGTAACCATTGGGTTTAGCTCACACCCCGACTGGGGAGGTTGGTTTCAAATCTCCTCATGTTATTAAATATATGTTATCTTGCTCAAGTATATCTTTGAGGGAGATCAATTCTTCTTCCAGGGAATGGGGAGGCCATTCCATCTCTATAGATCTACTCGAATGATAGCAGCTCCAGTTTGCTAAGAAATCTGTAGCCTAGTTACATTCTCTTCTAACATGGGAGGTAGTTAAACGAAGGGAGACGCTCTCTGACTTCCTAAACTAAATGTACGATACGCCGACTGTGGCTGAGCTTGTCCCATCGAGTTCCCTGATTTAGCTTCTTGACAATGTCTATCACCAATCTTGAATCCCCTTATAGTCACTATCCTCTTGTAACTAGTTCTTATAACAATGAGAAGGCCTTGTTTTATTGCAGTAAACTCTGCCTCATTATTACTAGCATAACTACAATATGTAGCGAATACAAGTCTAGTTCTCTTTTGATAATCCCGAAATAGGCCACCATACCCAACATTCCCTATATTACCTTTTGAAGCTCCATCAAAGCTTAACTTGATGAATTCATTTGAGGGCGCAGTGAAATGCTGAGGTGAGGTGGTGGGGGGAGTTAAAAGTTTCTGGGATCTTGGTGCTATCATATTGGTAGATAAATGCCAGTTTTATGAGAGAATGATCTCTCGGATATTCTGAGTTATACCTAACCAGATTACTTCTTGAGGGGATTTCCTATATTTAAATATCCTATTTTTTCTTTCTTTCCAAATGGCCCACAATAGGAAGAATGAAGATAATTCCCATGCTCGATTTAGGACCAGACTCGAAAAAATACCTTGGCGGCATAAAAGTATGGACTCCTTTATGCTCTGTGTATCTCTGTCCAAGTGGCCAAATAGTTCCTCTAGCTGGTGCCATTTTTGGATTGCAAAGGGGTAAGTTTTTAATAGGTGGTCTAGGTTTTCATTGTGCTGACCGCATAAGAAACAAAATGAAGGACCCTGGAAGCCTCACTTTTGGAGTTAATCCTAGTTCAAGATTCTCCCTTGACATACCAACCATAAAAAATGAGCTATTTTTGGCAATAATCTACTTGTCCAAATATTCATCCATAGATGACGTTGATGATTATGGGGCTCTTCTGCTCTGAGCCAGTATGCTTCCTTAATAATATATGAACCTCGGGTCGAGTAACCCCATCGAAGAATGTCCTCGCCCTCCTAATAGGTTATTTTTCTTGATTGAATTTCTTTGTCCATTAGTTGTCATTGCTTAGAGGGTGGTGGATTTGGCTAATCCTTTATCTCTTTCCAATTTATCTAGCTAGAGTTTAGTTGAGAGGGCTTCCAGAATTGATCTACTGTATAGTAATTCCTGCTAGTTATGTATACGAAGATATCCCCTAGATTAGGAAGACTAAACAATTTTTCTCTCTGCTACCAATAATCTTGCTAGAATAAAGTTGTACGTCCACTTCGAATATCCTAGAAAAAATGTTGATTGATAAGGTCCTTGTTTCCTGCAACTAAGTTCCATATTGAGGATCCATTTGGGGGATCCCTATATCTAAGGATATCTTTTCCTTGAATCGACATTCCACATTTTCGGGTCCAGATTTTATTCCGTAAATCTTGTCCCACTTTCATCCACCTCCACCTAATCTTGACTCCCATAACTTGATTCAAGATGAAGGGGTCCTTGAGATTTAAGCCCTTATACATCTTAGGGAGAGTGAGAGTGTTCCAGGATACCAAAGTCCTTTTCTTTATTTGTTGATCATCTTGCCATAAAAATTTCTTAATGATGTCGACCATAGCTAAACAAGAGGTTTTAGGGACTGCCATACCGGAGAGCTTATATATAGGAATAGACTTAAGGACAACTTTTAAGAGGAGAATCACGCCAACCAGATTGCAGGCTTTAAATGCTCAACCACTAAGTTTTGATTTGTTTTTAAGAAGGAGGTCTTTCTAGCAAGAAGTATTTAAAGAATTAAACACTAAAGACATTCCCAGATACTTCATAAGTAAAAACCCAATACTGAATCCAAACAACTAGACTAAGAAGGTTTGTATAGTCCTTGGGGTATTAAAAAAGGATGTTCGATTTCTCATTATTAATCAAGGTGCCTGAAGCAATCATAAAATCCTGAAGAATTTATTTTATTTTCTGGGATTCTCTCCAGGAGACTTGACAAAATAGCATGATGTCATCCACAAATTTCTAGTGAGTAATGGATAAATCATTTCCCCATGGGCAAAGGCCCTTAATTTGAGAGGCACAAACTACTAATTCAAATATCTACCCAATCCTTCAGCTACCGGGAAGAATAGAAAATAATAGGTGGGATCTCCATGCATGAGGCCTTGAGATGGATTGAAGGTGAGGAAGGGAGAACCATTGAGCAGGATAGAGCAAACAGGGGAGGAAATAAGGGAGAAGATCCAACTCACCCAACGCTAGTTAAATTCAAAACACTTCAGGATAATAATCAAATAAGACCAACTGAGGCGGTCATAGGCTTTAGATAAGTCCAATTTGATCACCATACTAGCAGATTTAAGTTGCTTTAAGGAATGAACCATCTCTTGAGAGGTAATGATGCCATCCATGATTTGAAGAACTTCCACGAAACCAGATTGTCTCGAGGAGATAAGGTTCAGAAGCAGAGGCTTAAGATGCTTAACAATAAAGTAGACATAATATTATATATAAAATTGCATAAAGCGATGGGTCTAAATCCCTGGGGATCGTCAAATTTTGCGATTTTAGAAATTAAAGCAATAAATGTGAATTAAGACTTGGAAATACGTTATGGTTATGTCTTGATTCCTCCAGCACTTCAAGGTATATCCTTTCCAATAAAATTCCATGTTGCTTGATAAAATTTTGTTGTGAACCCATCTGGTCCTAGAGATTTGTTCTTAGCCATTTCTTTGACAGCATGCTCTATGTCTTCTAGGGTCACAATGCACATTAGCGCCATGTTCTGCTTTTTGGAGGTTAGCCGAGGGATGTGTTGAGTAATTCTTGAAACAACTTTTGATTGGTCCTGGGGAGGTTTCGAAAGGAGGGTTTGAAAATGATTAACCACCATATTTTCCATCTCATCATGTTGAACCAATTTGTTCCCCGAGCCATTCTTAAGAGAGAAGATCCGATTATGTTGTTGTTGCTCAATAACTTCTTTGTGGAAGAACCTTGTGTTTCCCTCTCCTTCTCTAAGCCAATGTATTTTGGACTTATGTTTCCACATAACTTCTTCTTGTTTTCTTCTTTCTTCTAGCTAGTTCACCAGGCGGATTTGAACATCTACTAGGCTTTTTGATCTACCTTCTAAACTGATTTTTTGTTGAATTTATTTCATTCTATCTTGGAGTTGTTTTTATCTTTATAGATGTTACCAAACTCTTCTGGGTTCCATCGCTTAATTTGGGACTTAAGATCTTTAATCTTGAGCTAGAATGTGTGCATGTGATTATGGCCCTGCACAATGCTTCATTTCCACTAGCTTCAACTTTCTACATGAATAACAGATCTCTTAACCCAAAGGATTCAAAGCAGAAAGGTTGGTTTTTGGGACCCTTTTAAGATCAATCTCCATCATGATTGGCCAATGGTCCGACCCCATGTGCGGAAGAATGGATGCTTCTAAAAAACTATCTCTTCCTATTACCTGTTCAGAAGCAATAAATCAATCGAGGTGCAATGCTACCTGATGAGGCCCCCCACGTTTGTTATTCTAGGTGAATACTCCATTAATTGTAAAAATATCCATGAGTTGCAGTTCTGATATTGTGTCTCAGAATAATTCCATATTTGTATCCATATGACGAAGCCCTCCCATTTTTTCATCTAGCAATGAGATTATATTGAAATCTCCATAAAGATCGAAAGTTTCTCCTCATATAACCTTTTTAGTTTTCCTAAGTTCTGAAGGAAAACCAACTTTTCTCCTGGAATGTGATACCCATATACGCCAGCGAGTAGAGCCCAATCTCTAGTCCCAATGTGGCGGAATTTACTTGATAGAATCCTGGGAAGGCTAACCCAATCTTAAAATATCACCTTCGTCAAATTCGATTAGATAGCTAACTCGACATGACCACCATTGGAATCTTGGGCCATCACTTCGTATTAAAGTTTCAGGCTCCTTACAATCTCTTTCAACCTATGTTCTAAGATTTTAATTTCTTGACGAATCATAATACTCTGGTGATCTTTTTTGATCTGGTACTTCAAATACCATTGCTTGCCTCTAATGTTGAGGACTCTTACATTCCATGATGTAATGATCATTTAGAAGGTTTATTAAGATGGTGGAAAACCATAAAAAATGACGCCACCCTTCCCAAATTAACCAACAAATCGCCCACCATTTGTATGGATTCTTGTAGGTTCATTTGTCCTCTTTTCTTGCCTCCTTTCCTTAATGTAGTTGATTCCATTCCCTGTCCTTGTTGAGATCCCAAATTTTCTGGCTGATATATTGCTACATGTCCTTGCTTGGATTGGAACTGCTCGAAGGTTTCTTGGTATAGTTTACTTTGATATTTAGGGATGAACCGTTCATCCAAGTGCCTCCATTCATTTAACAATCTTCTCATAAATTGTTCCTTTGTGTTGAGTTCTTCTTTCGAGCTATTGATTTCCATATTAGTGTGTTCCACCTGTGTTACCTAGGCTTCTTTATCTTGGGTTTCCTCTTTAGATTTTCGCTTAGGTTTTTGTCCACCCTTGGGCTAAGTCCTAGGGTTTTCTTAGCTATTCATTGATACTCTCATCCTCCTCTACCAGGGTTTCAAGAATCAAAGCGATTATTGTGGTTCAACCTTTTCTTCTGTTGCAGTTGCACAGAAGCTGAAGGGGATTTCACATTCCTTTTCTTTTTTTGTACTTCCTGAAAACCTTCGATGTCCTCATGATCCTTTGCTAGTTCTTTGGATTTTGATGAATTCGTAGCCTCTACTTGATTTAGAGCGAATTCCTTGTATAAGTGATCGTATTCATGGCACCGCTTGCATTGAAAAGGGACGTGTTCATAATCTAGTGGTTGTTTCCATACCTCTTCTTGATACTCCAACTCTATGAATTCTGGGAGAGGCTCGATAATGTTCATATACACATAGATTCATGTGTATGTGGTATGCCTTCCTCTCCTTGTTGAATCTTCCACTTTGACACACTCCCAATAGAATTTCCTATACCTTCCAATATCTTCGGATCCCAAAAATCCACCAGGAATCTAAATAATTAGACCCATATAGGAGCGACCATGAATTTCTCTTTATCTGGATTATAGCATTCCTTCCAATTTCACATGAAGAGTCTCGCATTGTAATAGAAATAGGGTTTGTTCTTGAAGATCCTTTCCTTATCTTCAAGACTAGTGAAGATCATTGCGAAGAACCCTTGAGCACCCAGCTTCAGATCTATATGCTCTTTTGGCTAGCATTTTAATTGTATACATTTTACCATATCTCATTTTGATGGCTAGATACCAATGAACTTACATATTAGGGCATGATCTTTCATAAAATTCTCATATGTCTCTAGTTTATTGTTAGGAATTACAAATCTTTGTTTCTTGACTGCTCTTTGCACACACTGTCCCTGAATTCTGGTCTGTCATTGTGCCCCCAACATTGGGGTACATTTGGCTCCCCCACCCAATCCGTTGGTTGTCGTGACCGTTCCTTGTGAGCTTGATTCCCCTCCCACAATGATTCTATAGGAGGGGATCTCTCTCCTCCCATGTGTGTTCCCATCCTCGCCATCAGAATCTGCAGAGAACTCTGCAATCCTTCTGCAGTGTACAAATATTACTGATAAGGCAATTAAGAGTTAGTAGGAGGAAACCCTAACAAATTGTTTCCTCATTTTTTGAAAGATCCTCTTTCTCTATAAATAGAGTTTAATTTTAATTGCACTGGGAGGTGTTCTACCACTGAGTATATAAGGGAGACATTGTCACGTAACGTAACATTACATTAAAAAATATTAAAAAAATATGAGGGAGATGTTGTCATGTAATCGTAACGTTACATTCAAAAATATTAAAAAAATATGAGGGAGATGTTGTCATGTAACGTAATATTAAAAAAATATGAGGGAGATGTTGTCACGTAACGTAACATTACATTAAAAAAAATATGTGTCGGCTAATATATATTTTATATGCTGAAGATAAGTGTAACGTGACTATATATGTGTCGGCTAATATATATTGTATATGCTAAAGATATGTGTAACGTTACTTTAAAATAAAAAAAATTAATTAAAATAAAAATTGTGTCGGCTAATATTAACAAAATCAATTTTGAAAACGATATATATACAATTTAAAAAGAGATGGATATTGTATATGCTAAAGATATGTGTAACATTACTTTAAAATAAAAAATTAATTAAAATAAAAATTGTGTCGGCTAATATTAACAAAATCAATTTTGAAAATGATATATATACAATTTAAAAAGAGATGGATTAGATTATTCGTTGAATAACAAAGAAAATTAGGCAAAGGAAGTGGAGGATTCAATTGGGCATATCCTGTAATAATAACTAGGTGAATTTCATGGCTTTTATATAATAATAATAATCAGGTAAATTTATAATTTGTTCCCTGTTGACTTCACAGAGATCACTGAAGTTTAGATGCACCACATCAATCAAGCATAATAGTAAGTCAATAAGTTTATGTGCCGCAAAGATCAAGTTTGTAACAATTAATATAGATGTGTTCCATCTAGAAATTTAATTAATAAGAAGATAAAAACTTAATATTTACAATATGTCAAGATTTTTAATAATGAATATTTACCATGGATATTATTAACTTCTAAGTAGTTTTTTTTACAATACCATGGGCCAATACCCACAAGAGAAATATAGAGAGGGATAGGAGGGAAGAAAATTATAATACCATAAGCTACTACCATGGTTTAACAATACCATGGGCCAATACCATGGCTTATCAATACCACATGTCAAAAAACAATAACTTATTTCAAAATAAAAATATTTTACAAATATTTTATTTCAATTTAATTTAATAACATTTTTTAATTAAATCTAAGAGCAAACATATTGGGTAAAAGCATGTTAATGTGTCTCATTATATGGCAAAAGCAAAAAAGTACTCAAATGAAAAAAGATAAAAAAAAAATGAATATAAAAATATCAGTTAAATGAGTTGAGTTTCATACTTGTTAATTATAAAAATAAATGCTAAATTTGTAACAAAGCTAACTGACAATAAATTTTGGTAAAAGCTATAGTGAACATATTTAATGGGTTAAAAAAATGTAAATAATGTTATAAAAAGTAAATACTAAATTTGTATATAAGTCAACTAAGAGTAAATATTGGTTTAAACTATGGTTAATCACTCACAAAATATAAATAACTTTTTTAAATACGCAGGTTTAAATATGTAAAGTTAAATGAAATGCTAA